>JARQOD010000006.1:6912189-6930310 GCA_033576555.1 Oophaga sylvatica
AGGGCAGATTTGTATTTAATTTTCTTGTACATAGGGCATATTATGTATTTTATATTCTTGTACATAGGGCTTTTTTTGGTTTATTCTTGACTAGGGCGAATTATAGTGTTTATTCTTGTACATGGGAGCAGTTTATGTGTTATATTCTGTCATAGGAGCATATTATAGTAGTTATATTCTTTACTTTGGAGCATATTATAGTGTTATCCCTTTGTCTAGGGACGATTAGGTTATATTCTTGTAATGGGGCGTATTATAGTAGTTATATTCTTGTAAATAGGGGCGTTTTATGTGTTATTTTCTTGTAAAAGGAGCGTTTTATGTAGTTTTTCTTGTACATAGGAACATATTATAGTAGTTTAATTCTTGACGTGGGCGTATTAGGTAGTTTTTATTTTTTACTAGGGGCAGTTTTTAAGTTTTATATTCTTGTACATAGGGGCATATTTAGTAGTTAATTTTTGACAAGGGGCAGTATATATATTAATTTTTGTACATAGGAGCAGTATTGGATGAAAAAACAAAAAAACACAGTAAAACCCAAAAAATACTCTGTTGCAAAAAGAAAATAGAAAACGGCATCCAAAAAAAAAAGTGGAAAAAACAAGGGTATTTGGTTAATACTTTTTTTGCAAAAAATTTTAATTTTAAGCGCCCCAACAAGTCGTAAAGGGTATCCCCGTTTCAGAGCGTCCCTAATAATGTATGAAATCCTATTGATGTTTTTAAAAACCTGGTATATGTATATACCTGTAGAGCAGGATTCAGAACGTTAAGCCCCCATGTGGACACTGATAGAAAAAGTAAACTGTATGCAGGGCCTGTGTTTTGTTTAACCCCTTTGTTTTTTGTTTCTAAAGGTAGGGGGTTCCCACCCCACCCTTGTGAGCCCTGCACATATAAGCTGTTCTATCATGTGTCCACATGGACTTCGAATCCTGCTCATACAGGTACTATACATATGACCAGGTTTTTAAATACATCAGATAGGGACTACATACATTAGTTAGGGACTGCTCTGAAAGGGGTATACCTTGACGACTTGGTGGAGCAGCTTAATATACATTTTTTGCAAAAAAGTATTTAACCAAATACCCTTGTTTTTCCACTTTTTTTACTGGCACTTGCCGTTTACTATTATTCTTTTTGCAACAGAGTATTTTTTGGTTTTACTGTGTTTTTTTGTGTTTTCAGTTTTCTGGTGGTGTGAACAGCGTCTCTACAGGCCTGTTCACTGTGTGCAGGTCTCATGTGTTTTTGATTTAAGCAGTATTATGATGGTTTTATTCTTGGACATATGAGGCAGTATTACAATGGCTAGTTGAGTTTCTAGGTCTGGGTCAGTGGTGTCCAGATAACATCACTGTTTTCATGGGATGAAACTGAATGGAGGCGGACACAGATTAGATATTAGAAAAAACTTTTTTGACAGTTAGGGTGATCAAGGAGTGGAACAGGCTCCCACGAGAGGTGGTGAGTTCTCCTCAATGGAAGTCTTCAAACAGAGGCTGGACAGACATCTGTCTGGGATGATTTAGAGAATCCTGCTTTGAGCAGGGGGGTTGGACCAGATGACCCAGGAGGTCCCTTCCAACTCTCCCATTCTATGATTCTATGATTCTAATGCATTGTGCCCACAAATGGGGGTCATCTTCTTGGGCACTTCGAGATAGACTACTGTAACCAATGTGCAGAAACCAGGCTGGCAAAGCAACACAGAGAATAAACTTTCTTTGTCATGAAGCTGTTTGCTAGAAAGCAGTCCTCAGCCTTTCCCCTGTGCCTTACATAATCATTCGAAAAGTAAGACATGTCATAAATCATCATGTAAGATGCAGCCTTGTCATACATAATCATTCAAGGAGTACAACTCTTATATAACTCTGCCTCAAGGTATCACATGACACGGCCATATCATAGTAAAATCTATTTACAGAGTATAGTAACATAATATTTTTGTATCTTGCTAGCAAAATGGACACTGTATGGCGGTATTATATAGGCACTGTATTTTGTTAGTATTTTGAGAAAAAAAAATTTGTTCACTGTCTTAATTGCACACTATATGGCAGAAGGTTGGGGGGACTGTGATGGTAATTGGGCACTTGGTCAATGCAATTGGTCATTCCTATAAGATCAATTGCCAAAAATGTCCAAAAAAACATGTCAATGGAACTTCACATAATCAATAAACCCAAACCCTGGTTAGAATTATCTTTCAGAGTAATGAAGTGATCCATTATAATAAAATCTAATTTTTAGTAATTATAATAAAATCAAGAACAAGAGTAAGAAAGCAGAGTGCCTCGTAGAGGAGACACTATAAGATTCTGACTTAGGCTATGTGCGCACGTTGTGGATTTGCTGCGTTTCCGCAGCGTTTTTTCCACACAGAAATGCTATAAATCCGCCATAGATTACTAAAGCAATGTTACTCAATGACATTACTGAATTGTTTTATTTTCTGCAGCGTTTCTGCACCCATTGACTTCCATTGAGTCAGTCAAATCCACAGCAAAACGGCAGATGTAAAAAGGTTTGCGGATATGCTGCGGATATGCTGCCAAAAATGCTGCAGAAAGGAAATGATGTCAGAAGGCGGAAGAATGTGTGGGCGGAGAATTTGTGTGTGGGTGGAGACTATGTGTAGTGGAGAATATGTGTGTATCTATCTATGGGTGTCTGGCTGAGTGCGGGTGTCTGCGTATGTGTGCGGCTGTCTGCGTGTGTGTATGCAGTAACGCTACCGCTGGTACTGTCGGTCACAGCACTGCAGGATCATGCTGTCACATGTCAGCGTGACCCCGCAGCTGTGACTGTCTCCCACAGTAACCCTACCGTCAGTACTGTCAGTCACAGCGCTGCGGGATCATGCTGGCAGATGTCAGCGTGATCCCTCAGCTGACTGTGACCTGCAGTGGTGACCTGCGATAAAAAAGCAGGCGTGGGCCGATGAGACTATTGCTCCCATCGGGCTATGTCTGCTGTCACTGATAACAGTGACAGCAGGTGCCGCTGATGGGAGAGTAGTATCATTTGCCGGCCCCTGTTCTCACAGTTAAAAAAAAGTAAAATTACATACATATTCACATAAAAATAAAAACCCATTATACTCACCTCACACCAAATCCCTAACACTCTCGACTCCTAGAAATAATGTAAAATAATAAACCAACATATACTCCCTGTCCGCCGTAGTCCAGGTAATCTAGATTGTCCCACGGCGATCTTGTCATAATCCATTTTTGGATTTGTCGCAGCTCTGGTTCCACTCAATTAAAACTTTTTTCCTTTCAGGCCAGCGGGGGTTAATATCAGTTTTTCCCCGCTGGCAAGCTGGTGTAATTGCAGTGCTGCTGGGTCAGCTGATGCAGGTGGTGACCACTCCCACCATCCTATAAAAGGTCACCTGATTCAATTGTTACCATCAACCTTTTGTGTCTCCCCTTTTCCCTCATAGATTGCAGCTTGCGAGCAACAGGGCCTTCATTCTCTAGGTATCTACTTTGATCTGTGTTTATTGTTATGCTGCAATGTCTATTGTCTGTACAAGTCCCCTCTATAATGTAAAGTGCTGCGGAATATGTTGGCGCTATAGAAATAAAATGACCGTATTATTATTATTATTATTATTATTACATATGAGATTGTCGTGGGACACTGGGTAACTGGACTACATCGGACAGGGAGTATCATATGTTGGTTTATTATTTTAATTTTGTTGCAGGAGACGAGGGAGTCGGGGATTAGGAGTTCAGTAAGTATGGTTTAATTAAGATTATTAAAGGAGTCTGTGTCATTATTTCAAATAAAGGACTTTATTCTGGCTGTGTCTTTATTTACCATATAACTAAAAGGATTAGTAATGGAGAGGTGTCTTATAGACGCCTCTCCATTACTAAGCCGTGGGTTTGATGTCACCTGATAAAGGTGACATCAACCCCACAAATATGAACCCCACTTGCCACCGATACAGGGCAAGTGGGAAGTGCGAGGCTAAGTGCTAGAATTGGGCCATTTCTGGGGCGGCTGAGAGCTGATATTTTTAGCCTGGGGGTGTCAATATCCATGGCCCTTCTCAGGCTATTAATATCAGCCTGCAGCTGTCTGTATAGCCTTTGCTGGTTCGATTTTATAGGGGGAACCCATGTCAAATTTTCTGGGGTTCCCCTGTAAACTAGCCAGTAAAAGCTAAGCAAACAGCTGTGAGCTGATATTAATAGCCTGGGAATCTTTATGACTATTAGCTCCTTTCCAGAATATTAACCTCAGCCGTCGGTTTTCTCTCTGCTGGTTATGAAAATTATGCGGAAGCCCCCGTTTTATTAATGAGGGTATCTGGCTGACATCTGTTCATTACTAAACCTCGGGCTTGGCATTACACACATATATATTGTGAGACAGTGAAGGAATGTGTGTCGAATGGGGTGTACATTTCACCTAGGTACTGTGCTGTATGGTATAAGGGTGTGTGGCTTTGTAAACCTAGTGGTAGAGAAAGGTCACTACACCTTACATTCATTACACACTTGCAGCTCAGGCCTGAAACCACTCAGCTGTTAATTAGGAGACCAGAAGTAGGTGTCTGCGAACACAGTCAGAGAGCTCGCTTAGTCTGGACAAGGAGTCCAGGCACAAGAAGCAGTCTCCAGGAGTATGAGCTGTCTCAGTCTGGGTGCTCGATGTACCACCCGGAACCAGGGAAGTAGTTCCTCATGTGAAAGGAAATTCCCATGCTGGTAAATGCTGAACATATGTGTTGTTTTGGCCCAGGCTGTTAGAGTCGGGACCCGGATAGATAGGGAAATCTATCTAAGTGTAGTAAGTGGCTAGACAAGCCCAGGTCTTATGTTTATGATTTGTTTTATCTGTTTGCTGTGGACTTTAATAAAGCTGGTTGCGGCCAGTTTTTACCAGAACTGCTGTCTCTGAATGAACTGTTTCTATGCCATTCCGTCTACCCGGACGGCGATCTCATAGCTATATCCCCTGAAAAGCTTACAATATATATATATATACATATACAGTGCCTACAAGTAGTATTCAACCCCCTGCAGATTTAGCTGGTTGACACATGCGGAATTAACTTGGCATTGTGACATTTGTACTGTAGATCAGCCTGGAAGTGGGAAATGCACTGCTGCAAAAATTTTGTTTTAATTTTTTTTTTTTTTTTAAAACGTTAAAAGTTAATTCAGAGTGTCATTTATTATTCAACCCCTCAAACCACAAGAATTCTGTTTGGTCCCCCTAAAGTATTAAGAAGTAGTTCAGGCACCAAGAATAATGAGCTTCACATGTGTGGATTAATGATCTCTTTTGCCAGCCTTTTCTGACTATTTAAGACCCTCCCCAAACTTGTGAACAGCACTCATACATGGTCAACATGGGAAAGACAAAGGAGCATTCCAAGGCCATCAGAGACAAGATCGTGGAGGGTCACAAGGCTGGCAAGGGGTACAAAACCCTTTCCAAGGAGTTGGCCCTACCTGTCTCCACTGTTGGGAGCATCATCCGTAAGTGGAAGGCTTATGGAACTACTGTTAGCCTTCCACGGCCTGGACAGCCTTTGAAAGTTTCCTCCTGTGCCGAGGCCAGGCTTGTCCGAAGAGTCAAGGCTAACCCAAGGACAACAAGGAAGGAGCTCCGGGAAGATCTCATGGCAGTGGGGACATTGGTTTCAGTCAATACCATAAGTAACGTACTCCACCGCAATGGTCTCCGTTCCAGAAGAGCCCGTAAGGTACCTTTACTTTCAAAGCGTCATGTCAAGGCTCGTCTACAGTTTGCTCATGATCACTTGGAGGACTCTGAGACAGACTGGTTCAAGGTTCTATGGTCTGATGAGACCAAGATCGAGATCTTTGGTGCCAACCACACACGTGACGTTTGGAGACTGGATGGCACTGCATACGACCCCAAGAATACCATCCCTACAGTCAAGCATGGTGGTGGCAGCATCATGCTGTGGGGCTGTTTCTCAGCCAAGGGGCCTGGTCATCTGGTCCGCATCCATGGGAGGATGGATAGCACGGCCTACCTGGAGATTTTGGCCAAGAACCTCCGCTCCTCCATCAAGGATCTTAAGATGGGTCGTAATTTCATCTTCCAAAAAGACAAAGACCCAAAGCACACAGCCAAGAAAACCAAGGCCGGTTCAAGAGGGAAAAAGTCAAGGTGTTGGAGTGGCCTAGTCAGTCTCCTGACCTTAACCCTGAAAACTTGTGGAAGGAGCTCAAGATTAAAGTCCACATGAGACACCCAAAGAACCTAGATAACTTGGAGAAGATCTGCATGGAGGAGTGGGCCAAGATAACTCCACAGACCTGTGCCGGCCTGATCAGGTCTTATAAAAGACGATTATTAGCTGTAATTGCAAACAAGGGTTATTCCACAAAATATTAAACATAGGGGTTGTATAATAATTGACCCACACTTTTATGTTTAAAATTTATTAAAATTCAACTGAGCAACATAACTTTTTGGTTTGTAAGATTTATGCTTCTGTTAATAAATCCTACTCTCGTTTGCAGTTTGAAGGCTCTAACTTATTTGCATCTTATCAAACCAGCTAAATCTGCAGGGGGTTGAATACTACTTGTAGGCACTGTATATATATATATATATATATATATATATATATATTATGTGTGTGTGTAATACCAAGCCCGAGGTTAACACACAAAACAAATATAAGTGAATATAATATAAGATATGTATATTATATTCACTTATATTTGTTTTGTGTGTGTAAACATTATATTTGAACATGGTATGTAATGATATTATGGTCTTCAATGGAGAATGAAAAAGAAGAGGTTGAACAAGGAAATTACATCACAATTCTTTTTTTTTTAAATAATATATCTTTATTTAGCTTACAAAAACGCATGAAAATCCACATGAAAATCCGTATCAAATCCACATCAGATCTGCATAAAAAACGTGCAGATTTTCAACTGCGTTTTCTAAGAGAGGCAGAAACCGCGCAAAATTTTACACAAGCAAATCTGAAACGTGTGCACATAGCCTTATACTAGCAGTAGGTACAGTATACTGTCTAAGTGGTATACACATGTGGTCAAAATTGTTGGTACCCCTCGTTTAATGACAGAAAAACCCAGAATGGTGACAGGGACCCCTAGAAATAATAAATTTACCATCTATCCTGTGGATAGGCAAATACGTATCATTCAACTCAGTTAAATGGTCACTGACTGTTGTTTCAGCAACTTAGCATAATTCAATAGTGCAAGCAAACATAAGAAACATTGTGATATATCTTAGGAGAGAATTATACAATACATCTTTCTCCACTTATGAGACACTTCATGGAAAGGAGAAGAGAAGACACACACTGACCCATGCTGCTGCTTTTTAAGCTGTATTCACATCTACAGTGCTCAGTACTTCTGTATAATGTCCTCACTCCATTCTGCTTCTTTTTAGTGAATGTTATCTTCCTCCATAGCTGTATTCACATCTACAGTGCTCAGTACTTCTGTATAATGTTCTCACTCCATTCTGCTTCGTTTTAGTAAATGTTATCTTCCTCCATAGCTGTATTTACATCTACAGTGCTCAGTACTTCTGTATAATGTTCTCCATGCTGCTGCTTTTTAGTCAGTTTATCTCCCCCAGAGCATGCATTCACATCTACATTGCTCAGTACTACTGTATAATGTCCTTCATGCTGCTGCTTTTTAGTAAATGTTTATATTCCCCCAGAGCTGCATTCACATCTACAGCGCTCAGTACTTCTGTGTAAAGTCCTCCAGTCCTCCATGCTGCTGTTTCTTCTAAAGATGTGATACATAGTGACAGGAGAGTAGGAATCCCTCATGTCTTGTGTGTGCTGTATATCGGAGACATCACGCAGCCAGTCTCCTCTCACCAGCTCAGAGACAACTGAAAATTAGTGATAAAACCTGCAGAAGGAGAAACTGGTGATAAATGCAGAATACAAGTCATATAACGAAGAAAAATAGTATGAGCTCTGCACAACTTATTCTGAAAAGTCCCCTGAAAAGATGGGTATGCTTTCAGAATCTAAGAGTTTATGCTGAACAGATAAAATCATTTTCACGAATTTCCATGTAACCATTATCAGTCTAGCATCTGCTGTACTTTTCTGCTGGAGAATATCATCCACTTCTTCTATAATGAATCATTCATGAATCTGGCTCCATTGCTTCCAACCTCCATCATTTGCAATAAGAAATAGGTGTTCGTATCCCTCCCCCCACCAGAGTTTTCTCCCCCCTCCCCCCGGGGCACAGACAGCATCTTGCTAGTAAACGGGAAATCATATTCAAGCATATTGGCCGAGCTCCAAACAGCGAGCGTTACTCAATATTCTCAATGTTACATTAGACTATGATAAAGGTTTATCCGAGTGTTTAGAATGAAATCTACGGAGTCATCCGGACCGGTGCATGGGGAACGGCGAGAAAAATATGTAGGCCACGGTGGTGACTGCGGAAATCACAGAACACGACGCAGATAAAGAGCTTTTCTTGTTCCGCTTCTTTACTAAAGCAGCTTTAGGAAACATTTCTGGATACTGCAGCGCAGGATCTCAGATCTGGGAGCTGTCCTGCTGCCCTGCTTGGCTATGGGCTATAAGTTGTGTATATTATGGAATTGTATCAATAACTAGTGGAAAGGCCGATTTGCACACGTAGCCGTTCCGACTCTCTTGGTGAATAATGCAGCCAGACTGGTACTGTTGGGTGCCCTGTTGATACTCTGTGCATGGCTTTAACATGCCTCCTAAGGCCTCTTTCACATTTCCGGCGGGCGCATGGCGGTGCCCCGGCATTTTGCCGCAGCGCCGCATCTGAAAATCTGATGCGCCGCATGCGGCTTTTTTCGCATTGACATGCATTAGCGCCGGATGGCGCCGCATGTCAATGCGTTGCATGCGGTTTTGTCCGGATGCGGCGCAAATGTACATTGCGGCGTCCGGAAAAAACGCTGCATGTAACGTTTTTTGTTTTTGCTGGATGGTTTCTTATCTCTCCAAGCATCAGAAACCATCCGGCAAAAAAACGCATTTTGGCCGCCGGAAGTGTGAAAGGTTTTCACATGGGGGCGGCAAAATGCCGGGGGCGCCCCAGGCGCCCGCCGGAAATGTGAAAGAGGCCTTACAAATGCCGGATCCTGCAGGACAGTCCCAGATTTGGGGTTCAGTCCAGTTGTCCCAGGAGGTTGCAGCATGTCCCTTTTTAACCTGTACCTGTGTCGATAAGACTCAGATATAGTTGAACATAATGGTAGAACAGGGAACCACCAGCTCCCTGCTCCATCATTCACGTGGGCCATTTGAAGCTCGACATCACTACATTGTGCTGCACCAGGCTACACTCCATGTGGATGGGAGATCTGCTCCGGGTATTATGGGAACAGTGCTAAGTTGGGTTTTTTGCCGGTGGGGTGGAGTAGCACCATACTGTGTTGGAAGGGGGCATTGTGGTGCATCATGCTGTGTGGGTTGAATTTGTGGGGCATTATACTGTGAAGTTTGCATCATTGTTTGGAGAAGAAATGTGGGGGCATCAAATCATGAGGGAGCACTGGGGGCATCATAATGTCGGGGGCATTAGGGACATCATACTGTGTGTGGAAGCACTGGGGAATCATACTGTGTGGGGGCATTTTGTGGCATCATGCTGTGTGGGTTGGCACTAGGGACATCACACTGTGGTGGAGCAATGGGGCATAATATTGTGTGGGGGGTATTGTGAGACACCATACTGTGTGGGTTGTAGTAGAGACATCATACTGTGCATGGGGGCACTGTGTGGCATCATGCTGTGTGGGGTGGCACTAGGGACATCACACTGTGTGGGTTGGCACTAGGGTTATCACACTGTGTGTGGGAGCACTGGGGGCATCATACTGTGTGGGGGCATCACTGAGGGAGGCACTAGCGACGTCATACTATGTGTGCGGGCATTGTGGATGTATCATATTCCATGTGGGGGATAAACGGGGTATAAACCTCTGGGAACACTAAGTAGGAGCGCTAATTCTGTGTAGGTGTACAAAAAGTACTGGTCGTGGTTAGGGGTGTGATTATAAAATAAATTCATTTCATCACACTTTTTCCCTTTTTTCTGTCCTCCAGATTTGGGGGGAATGGTTTTAGTACTGTAAGGTGCAGCCAAAGGGCTGAATTGTCACTAAACTGGTGATGTTTGGGTGCTGTGTAGATCCTCCATTGAGTATTTGGGTTTATTTACCCAGTGTGTGATGAATGGCGGCTGTTTTGTAAATGATACAGTGCTAATCTGTCCCCTGCATCTACCATAGATTGATCCTGTTGGGAATTCTGGTTTTGGAAGATTTACAGGGCTGCTCTCAGCACCGTCCTGGACCTGTGGCCGGCAATGCTACTGGAAGTGCCATGGATGGTAACACTGTGGACGTACTGTAGTTGGCAAAGTTACACCATGCATGGCAATGTTACAAGGAGGACCATATGACTGACAATTTTATAGGTGAAAATGTAAAGTTATTGTGATCACTGCAGCTGGGAATGTTATGGGGATCCTGTGGTTGACAGTGGAAAAAACAGAGCTGGGACTGGTTTTGTCCACAAGTGTGACTGATTGTAGCCTATGGGAGCTTGAAAGATTTTTGTTTTTATATATAGGAAAGATGTGTATCTTCGTACTGTGTTAGCCAGTAGATAGAAAAATATTTAGACTTGAGAGTCCTCAGTGGCAATTTGTTACCATCTTTTCAGTTAGCCATTAAAAGGTATCAACCACTGAGGACTCTCAACTCTAAATATTGTTTTTATATACTAAGGGAGGACTTAACTTAAAAAACAATGAGTAATATTGGTCTGGTCTACAGTGACAGACTATAGCCTCCAGCCACAAATCAGAATTTCTCATTGAAATCATACATTTTTGAGTCCTCAAAATCCCTACAGAGCGTTCACATCTGTGCCTTATGCTTTATATACCCAGATCCCCCTATTATGAGCCTAGAGTGAGAGAGAGAGAAATGGCTGCCATCCCCAGAGCTGGAGTGAGAATTAAAGGGATGCTTTTCTTTAAACCAACCCTTTTTGTTAAATTAGTCCCTCAATGATACATAGGTATTCCCAATGATACGAATGTATTTCATTAAGGCCCCCAGCAAATAGTTGTAATCTGAGGGTGATCCTTTCTGCAGGTGTTCAGCATTTCTGCAGTTGGAATCAATATGTTGTCCATGTAGTGCCCGAGCATACGGTACTTGGTCCTCCAGAGTGAGAGGCGCTGTTTGTAGCCGCTCTCTCTTCTACTTAGTACATGAGGACAATATCAGACCCCAGAAATTTCCATTTTGCTCAGCCATACTGTAGGTGCAGTGAGAATAAAGAATTGTAAAGGGAAACAACCATGTTTTTATGTATTGACAAATATCTTCAAGACATTTTTAGACTTTTTTTATTTTAATTAATATTACGTCAGGGGATTTTAAGGCTTTGTCCACCTTAAGTTCTGGTGCAAGCTCACAAATGAAAATGTATTTCCCCCTTTCTTTTTTGCATTATTATCTTTATTTATTTAGGTGTGTTTTATTCATTCGGATGCGCAAAGTCATTATTGTGATTTTTATTCGTGACTTCTTTTGCACAAAATTTTTCTGTAAAGGAAGAAAAAGATAAAAAGAATGATGAAAAAGAGGGCCGCCAGGCCACCTTTTTGCTGGATTTGTGCAAATCAAATCCTGAAGAATTCGGAATCTGTAAATCTATATTTTTGGGGGGAAATTTATAATTAATTTGATTTGTTACAATTTGACTCTCTTATCTCAGAGCTGAGAATTTTTAATTTAAGCTATGTGCTGGCTGTATTATGTAGGTGACATCTGCCTGCAGATGTCACGGTCGAGGCGGGCTCTAATCACGGCAGGTTAACGCTTTAAATGCTGCTAAGAGCGTCCATTGAATCTAAACGGTCTGACACGGGGATCTCATAAAAAGTTATGGGGACAAATCAATTTTTTTTTTATGTTTTTTTTTTTTTAGAAAAGTAATAAAACCAAAGAAAACTACATAAGTAACTGTACAGACCAAGAGAAAAAAGTTCTAAAATCATTTTTACCTTGAACTCTGTAAAAACAAAGCTGGAACAAACAATGAAAGTGGAAATTTTCTTCTCTTTTTCAGCACAGTAAATTGTACAACTCCTATACAAAAAAAACTAAACCATCATACTGCAGTGCCAATAAAAAATGAAATAAACCATAGGTCTTCGAAGAACAGGAGAAAAAAAATGGAAACAAAAATTGGTCACAGGCGGAAAGTGTTAACAAATGTGTGTAAAGCTTGGACGTCCTTGGCACGCGCACTTTGAAAATCCATACTAGCGAAAGTCTCGCATTGTTTTGCGCAAAACAATGAAAAATGTATCATAAAGTCTTTGAGTCAAAACTGTAGATTAAAAATCATGCACAAATATAAATTTGCGCCACTGTGTATTTATTTCATGTATTACAGACCAGTTATTACAATGCGCCACGCTCCATTTACCTCAGTTCCTCTAATATTTGTGGCTTTATGACAATGGGAACTGCAGCCTTAAACAATTAGGATGATTCATTACACGGAGACTGCGCCGCGGCTTCTAAACGAGGCTTTTAGTGTCGTGCTCATCTCTTACAAATCCTTATGATGTGACAAGATTAATCCAAATCTTGTTTCTTTTCCCCTCTTCTGCTGCTATTCTAAGCGCTTTTTAAATCCTTTGGCCTCTCCACGAACTCTGGGAAAATGTAAGAATAAGTGAATGGAAGGAAGTTAGAAAATACTACAAGAGGCTGCTAATTGCTTTATAACCATGCCTCAGATGCTCGTAAATGAGATATTAGGGCCTGAGCGCAGTGATTTGCACAAATTGACGTTGGTGCAAATTTTTAAAAATTTGTCAAAATTTGCAAATTCGAATAATTTGTCACTCCTTTAGGACATCCTAAATGGCCACCACCTTTTTACAGAGAGCATAAGTATCAGGAGCACCGCACTGCACTTGCTCACTGAGCCAGTGCGCATGTCCTGAGTAAAACAAACTGTGCCCAAATATACCTGTGGAGCGGAGCAACAGCAGTGAAGACGCGTACTTCAGACAAAAAGGACCTGAAGCACGTGACTGCCAAGGGGCGGAGTCGGCCACAGGTCTCTCAGAGGAAGCAGTAACAGATAGAGAATGCTTCAGGCCAGAGGACCTGAAGCACCTGACTGCTGGGGGCGTGGCCTAAGCTCCAGAGAGCTAGTAGCTGAAGGAAAACTCCTAGAAGGGCAACTACAGGATAGAGTTACCAAGGGGCATAGACAGAACGGATAGTCAGGACGTAGGCAAGGGGTCTTACACAGAGAGGGCAGCGCAGTACAAGAGAAGCAGGCAGAGGGTAGTCAGGACGTAGCCAAGGGGTCATGCACAGAGAGGGGAACGCAGTACAAGAGAAGCAGGCAGAGGGTAGTCAGGACGTAGCCAAGGGGTCATGCACAGAGAGGGTAGCACAGTACAAAAGGGGCAGGTAAAACTCGTAACAGGGACACAGCTAAATCAAAACCAGACAGACGTAACATAACACAGGCACAAAGCACTGGCACAGGCTCAACAGGGTCAAACACACTTGGCCAAGAGTCAGACTATAAGCGACAGGGAATGGCTCCACAATGAGGCTATAAGAAGCCTCCCAGAATTCCAGAGTGAGGCCATCCAGGTTAACCCTAAAACCACCTAATCCCAGAAACTCAGCAGACCATAACAATAAGATGGAGAAGGAGGATCACATTACCTTGGGAATTGCCCGGCGGTCATGCACAGCTTTCCCAAAATGCCTTGCAGTTACACCACTCCATTTCACTGTCAATCATAAAGAACTATAGATTAGAGGTCACTGATGACTCGTAGCCACTATAAAAGCCCAAGCAGGAGTTGTTGCCATTTTGTGGGGGATATTGATAGGAAAAAGGACCTCAGAGTTCAGTCAAACAGACATGGTCCACAGAATACAGATAGACAGTGTGTTAGGCAAGAGGATTAGATAAATATAATTGCAGAAATTGATATAGAGAATCGGGTTAGACATCACAGACCAAATGTGATGGCACAGCGGTCTGGACTTTCCAGATGGCATATGGAACAGTGAGAACCAGGACAGCAAGGAGATAAGCAGAGCAGGAAACACCAAAAGACACAGAGCCAGGAGAGTAGACTTACACAGAAACTGAAGAAGTATAGTCCAAGAATTGCTGCAGCGTTTGTAGCATGAACAGCTCCAGGGTAGAATTATTATTTAAGCATACAGTGAATGAAGGGTTAATCAACACACAAATAGATAGCTGCTGCCAGGAGAGAAGCGCAGGCAAGTTAATTTGAAGAAAAGATTAATTTGATGCTGCAGCGTTTGTAATGTGAACAGCTGCAGGGAAGAGTTTGTTATGCTTACAGCAGACGAAGGGTTAGCAGCAGGTCTGAGCCAGGAAATAAATGCAAACTGAAGAAAAAAACAGGAGTTTGCAGAGATGATTGCTAGCTGAGAGATCTGGTTGTGAGCCATACTCCAAGGCACAAGGTAACCGGATACAAAGCTTACTGAATATTAAGGGCTCTTTCACACATCGGCGGGCGCTCGTGCGGGCCCGGATTTTCCCGCAGCGGCAACTTGAAAATCTGATGCGCCGCAAGGCATTTTTTCGCATTGACAGCATAGGCCGGATGGCGCCGCATGTCATGCGTTGATGCGTTTGTACGGAGGGAAAGTACATTGGGCGGCCGACAAAGTGCATGTACGTGTTCTTTTTTTTGCCGGATGGTCTCTTATTTTCCAGCATCGAACCATCCGGCAAAAAACTGATTTGGGCGCCGAGTGTGAAGGGCTTTTCACATGCGGCGCTTGCGCAATATGCCGGGGGCGCCGCCAGGCGCCGCTGGATGTGTGTAGAGGCCTTATGTCACACAGGGGTCGGAGGACCATAAACTGCATTAGGTGATGGTCACTGGAATGCTCGGGCAACTTGAAAAAATCTGATGGCCACAGCAAGTGCAGCGGGGCCATAGAAAAGGGGCAGCCCGACCTGGAGCGGGACGAGTAAAGGAGAAGAATAGGAACCTGTAGGTGGCAGGAGCGGCTGACACCTGTGCTACAATTCGCTCACATTGTTGTATTTAATGTGTCAAAGTAATATTACTTAAAGACCATACCACCAATTATTCTAGTTCAGGCTGTGAAAATATAGTGAGGAATGGCACTAAATACCCAGCACCAGCTCAGCGGTGGCACCTTGAGAACTGTCTGGTAAGAGAAAGCTGCAACCAATGGAATAACATAAAAGGAAACTCCCTGTGGGAGTATTGGAGGCACTGCTTGCACTAGCCATTTGACCAGTAGTAGCAGACTCTGGCCACAGTTGTACATTGCTCCCAGCAGGAACATTACATGGCTCAATACAGTCCTAGGAGCCCTCGGAGTGTTACACGTCTCAAGCAGTTTGACTTAACCCTATTCTCTGCTCCCACTTTTCATAGGTTTCAAAACGCAAATACGACTGTCTTTATATCACATAAATAGGAAAACGAGAAAAAGTGGTTATAAAATTGATTTGTGATGATTCAACTTGCTCATCTCTAGTAGTCAATGAAACATTTAGTAGTCACTGGTGGTCAGAGGTACATTGATAACAATTCTAGGAGACTGATCCATGGTCAATCTACTAGTGCTTTCAATGTCAGATTCCACATGGATAACCCAGATTTTAATCATCGGTAGTCAATATACCTTGGTGCACCAGAATTTTCATCCCAGCTCCAGAAGTGATGAGTTAAGGTCGGTTTTATAGAACTTTGTCACATTCCATATGGTTCACTCAGCTTTAGCCATTGTTGGCCAACGTAACGTCTAGGGCTCTAAGTGGCCAGTGGTGCATAAAATATTGATCCCAGTTTAAGGGTAATGACTTATGCTCAACTGTCAGATCTTATGTGGTTCACCCAATTTTTAGTAATTGGTATTCAATAAAACATCCAATAGTCCATGTTGATCAGTGGTAAACCAAGTGTTTGATCCAAGTTCCATTTCAAGAGGATGACCCATGGTCACTTTTATAAAACGTTCATCAATGTCAGATTCCATGTGGATCACTGAGCGTTCAGTCATCGGTAGACGATGGAACATTCAATCAGCCCTAGTGGTCAGTAGTAAACCAAATATTTGATCTCACGTGGCCATTAGACCATTCTTTTTTTTCTGGTGCTTAGAAATACCAGTTAAGCTCCATTGACTGTCAAAGGTTTGTTCAGCGTTTACTTCCTAATGGTCTGTGGTATAATTACTAGTCAATCCCTGGTAGTTGGTTGTACATTTAGCGTTTGGTCCCTGGCAAGGATTTAGCAGTCGCATCTAGGACTTGAGCGTTCAAAGGCCTCAATACTGAATAAGAAAACCCAACTAACATAAATGGTGCATGACATGGTAGGTGGGAGCTTTGTTACAGATTTTGAATTGGAGTCCAAGACCTTCAAGTTGAACATCTGGTCTTTGGGGTATAGTGGTGGCAGATGTAAGTCCTGGCCCCTGAGGTGACCCAAAAAGTCTCAACTACAACAAGTCAGACACCTTGTTGTCAATATATATAAATATACTGTATGTTGCAAGACCCTACGGTGCGATCCTAAAACTGGGTGTCCGAAATCAACAGAGCTCGTCCTACTGCACAGCGATGGCTGTCTGAGAGGATGCCCTCAGCCAGTCTAATGTGGGTGCACCAGCCTCAGTGTAGGGATTTGCCCTGCTTCCCTTTGGATCACGGTGGCACTATGTCACTGCCATTCACAGATTCCTACCTCCCTCAGCCACAAACCTACGACGTGCATGTCATATAAACTCTCACATCAATGAACAACATGGCCCAAAGAAACCAAACAGAGCACCACGGCTCCATTCCCAGTGCTAATAACTGCGTACTAGAATTCTACAAAAATCCGCATTCATAAAACTTTGGATTTTTTTTGTAATTCTTTCCACAAGGATCCAACAAACTGGCAAAATCAAAATGGTAAAAGATAAAAAAAAATCCTTTCAGGCAGGAGCATGTGGAGAGTCCTCCCAGGCCTATGAAATCCAGAAACCACAGTCTAGAGGGAGAGACCTGAGGATTTCAGCACGGCCAATGGCAATCCGAAGATGCAATGAGGACCGGAAGAGTGATGGTGAGGAGTGGAGGGGTCGACGGGGACGAGCGGAGGGGTGGATGGTGAAGAGCGGAGGGGTGGACAGTGAAGAGTGGAGGGGTGGATGGTGAAGAGCGGAGGGCTGGACAGTGAAGAGCAGAGGGGTGGACAGTGAAGAGTGGAGGGGTTGACGTTGACGAGCGGAGGGGTGGACAGTGAAGAGTGGAGGGGTGGATGTTGAAGAGCGGAGGGGTGGACAGTGAAGAGCGGAGGGGTGGATGGTGAAGAGCGGAGGGGTGGACAGTGAAGAGTGGAGGGGTGGATGTTGAGAGCGAGGGTGGACAGTGAGAGGGAGGGTGCGGTGAGAAGCGGAGGGTGGATGGTGAAGAGCGGAGGGGTAGACGGTGAGAAGCGGAGGGGTGGATGGTGAAGAGCGGAGTGGTGGACGGTGTAGAGTGGAGGGGTGGACGTGAAGAGTGGAGGGGTGGACGGTGAATAGTGGAGGGGTGGACGGTGAGAAGTGGAGGGGTGGATGGTGAGAAGCGGAGGAGTGGACGGTGTCTACGACAAGTTGGGCACAACATTGAACTCCTGGGCTAAAATGCTAAATCTGTTCCAGGGCTCCCAATTAAGGTGCCGTTTACAGTACTTGTGTCTTCCAACATTGCATAAGTACCAGGACCCGACTCTGACCATGCTGCACCGTGCTACACTGAAAAGTCTCTAATCACATCTATGGCTGAGCGGAGACCTCTGGATATTTATCTGAACAGTAAATTCATTTCTTTAGCTTCTAACATCTCCAGAATTAGCCGTGACTTAAATTTAATGATGTAAAAAAGACAAAATCCGATCTGAGCCCGTGCTGTGCATTAGAGTCCCAGCGGGTGCCCTCATTGCCCATGGATCCAGATATGGTTGATATCACCCCGTTACTATGGAAGTGT
>JARQOD010000006.1:6930410-6992263 GCA_033576555.1 Oophaga sylvatica
CAAAAAGGCGGGCAAAAAAGATATTAATCCACACATGGAAGTCATTATTTTGGGGGCCTGAACTACCTTTTTTACTTTGGGGGGACCAAACGAATTCTTGTGGTTTGGGGGGTTAAATAAAAAAGAAATTGAATTAATTTTTTAACTTTTTTAAAAAAAAAAAAAAAATTAAAACAAAAATTTTTTGAGCAGTGCATTTCCCATTTCCGGCTGATCTACAGTAAAAATGTACAATCCCAATTTAATTCCGCATGTTCAACCAGAAAATCTGCGGGGGGGTTGAATATACTTGTAGGCACGTTATGTATAATTTTTTATATTGTAATTTTTCAGGGGTTAGCTATAGTCCCCGTCCGGGTAGAGGAAGGCATAGAAACGTTCATTCGAACGGTTCTGGAAAAACGGGCCGCAACCCAGCTTTATTAAAGCCCACGAAAAACAGAAAAAAAAATCTAAACAAAAACCCTGGGCTTGTTAGCCACTTACTCACTTAGTAGATTTCCCTTTACCCGGGCCCCCGACTCTAACAGCGGGCCAAAACAACACATATGTTCGCTTTTACCACATGGAGGTTCACAGAGCTCCTCCTTGTGTCTGAAGGCATTCCACGTCCAGATTAGAGAGCCCCCCTTCCTTTTCCAGCTTCCCAGGTTCTCACAGAGACTACCCCTGGTGGGGGGTAATCGGCACCCAGACTGAGACAGTCTATCCGGAGACTGCTTTTGTGCCTGGACCCTTGTCCAGACAAAGGAGCCCTCTGACTGTGTTCGCAGCCCCTACTTTGGTCTCTTTTTAACAGCGAGGGGGTTTAGGCCTGAGTGCAAGTTTAATAATGTAAGGTTTTGTGACCTTTCTCTACCACTAGGGTTTTCAAAACACACCTTATACCATTTCAGCAATACTATGAAAAGTACACCCCATTCGACACACATTCCTTCCTGTCTCACATACCCCCCCCTCTTTTCCCAAACCCGGGGGGTGGTCATCCAACCGGGGGGGCTGGTCAACAAACCAAAAAGACAGTGAACCTGGACCGTCAGGGGCCCTTTATCAGCTTCATCTTTATACTGTCATCTGTTCTTCCCTGAGCCAAGCCAAAATCAGCTTTTTTTCATTGAAGCATCCCACTACCCACATACCCTCCCAGGCCTAAAGCTCTCTGCGGGGCCCCGGGTATCCTGCACGGGTTTTACTTGACCTTAGGGCCGGGCTCAGTTTCGATATAGTGCCTGGCTAGAGAAGTACGACCCGGCACATCAGAACACTTCTGCTGACTCTTCCTCAGAAACTCACGTACCTCCTGTCCTTGGTGCACTGACCATGTGTCACCAACTATCACAGAAGGTATAGGGGGTTTTTTACTTTTCTCTAGTTCCCCTTGAACCCTCTTTAGCACATCTATTTTCTTGAATATCGGTGGACTCATAAAGTCTATTTCACAGACCTTAAGCTACTCTGTTCAAATGATTGGGACTGTAGAAGGAGCAGCATTTGCTCTTGCAACGAAGAGATTCCCTGTATTCTTCCTTTTACTTCATTGACTTTCTCACGAAGATGCTCATGGCTTTCATCACACTCCTTCATCACAGTTTGGAGTTTCTTCTGAGAAGTAATCAATTCATCTGGTACCTGTTGGACGTCCTTTATGTCTTCGGCCCCTTCTTCAGGCTCTTCTGGTAGAACATGCTCAGAAGCCCTACCGTCAGTCTTACATTCTACCTCTTCAGTCACATCATTATGGTCTCCAATATCTCCATTTATTCCTGCTCTCAAGTTCTCCTTGATAGCTGCATCTGTATACTCAGAACCCGCCGGATTCTTCTCTTCCACCACGTTCTGCATCCCATCTGAGCTCCCGTGTGTCTGCAGCGGCAACGGAGTGACACACCGCTTTTCCCATTTGTTGGGACGTGGCTCTGATGTAGACTCCATACCATACATTGATAACTTCTCATCTTCAACAGCATCCACTTGTGCTGTGTTCAGTCTCAGAGACCTGCCTTTCACCTTAGTCTTCGCCAGGGAACCGGCCAACTGTAAAACATCTTCAGATGCCATCTTCTGTCCGACTGTAAGGTCAGCATCAGCTTTCTTCTCAGGACTCTCAACCTCCTCTGCTACCATGCCTTCCTCATTTGCACTGGTTGCTTTATTGTCATCAGATGATTCACTATCACTACCACTATCCCTGTCTGACCCCTTTTTCTCAGCCACATCCGGCTCACTTTCAGGGTTATGCAATTCATTCTCATTCTCATCCTGCTCACTTTCAGGGGTATACAATTCATTCTCATTCACATCCTGATCTGGAACCTTAGTTAACATGTCATCCACAACATTAACTTCACCATCTGGTCCCTCAAGTATGTGACTATGTGACAACCCCAGCACTATACTTCTATATAGCTCAGATACTAGGAGCTGGCTCACGACCTCTCTCTGGACCTCAGTGTCCCTACACAACAGGTTAGTGTCCATGGCAACATGAGGAAACTTCTCCTCAGAGCCAGGCTCTTGGGAAACCTCATTTAGAACATTTATATTTTCCTGGGCCGTTTTAAGAGAGGGGTCTCGCCACTGCTCACTCTCAAAATTGTCCCAGGACACAGGTAAGTCAGGGACACTCGGTTCCCGAGAACCACCATCCTCGTCTCCCAACATCACCTGCAAAGGAATTTCATCACTATCACAGTCATCATTATTATCAATATCATTATCATGATTATGATCAGTATCATCATCACTATCATGATCATCATCATTATCATTATCAGCATCAGCATCATTATCATGGTCATCATCATTATCATGATCATCATCATTATCATTATCATTATCATCATCATCATTATCACATAAGTTTAACGGCCCACTAGCATTGTGTTCCGCCCCTCGGGACTGCGCACCCTCAATAGGAGCTTCATCACACTGTCCATCAGAAACATTTTTCCCCCAGAGATCCTTAGACCGGGGAAAGTCATTACCCAATATAACGGGGTGCACCAGGTTCTTCACTACCCCCACTTCATATGAAACCTCCCTGAGTTTGGGGACCAAGGCCACGGCAGTCTCTGGGTAGACTTTGGTGTCTCCATGGATGCACACCATACTCAGGTGCTTATCAGGGATGAAGTCCCTATCAATCAGGCTGTCACACACGGAAGTCACTGGACTCTCCGAGTCCAAGAGGGCCTGTGCTGGGTAGTCACCTACAACCACCGGGCACACCTGTGGTCCAGTCTCTTCGGCTGAGGTGGACACACACACAGGTTCCGCGCAGAGAGAGAGGGATCTGCCAACATCACAATACATAGGCTCCCCCTCTATTGGACAGTTGGCTGCAATTTCACGACATCTCCAACCCTGTCCATCACACTTTTCCACCCACATGTCCCCTCGGGCCCGAACCCGCTTATCAGCATACCCCATGTCCCCAACAGCTGGAACGCTCTTACCGCGAGAGTTCAGCGTCCGGGAACTCTGAAGTGACGACCTCTCAGACGGCTGGTCACGGAGACAGTCTTTGCTGGCGAAGGCCTTCTCCATCAGGCTGACCAGACGATTGGCGTCCTGGTGGTCTCCTTGTCCGACCTCTCGCTGTACCTCAGGAGGACATGCTCGGGTGTAGCGGTTCACTATCACCTTTTCAACTCCATAATCAGGTTTGCTGACTGCAGACTCCCAACTGCATCTCCAGTCATGAACTCCCCTGGCACGGGCTGTCACCGTAACACCCAGCCGGGTAAGAATCTCCGCTTTCAGCTTGGCATAGTCTTGGCTGTCCTGCTCGCTCAGGTCAGCATAGGCCCTTTGGGGTTCTCCAATCAGATAGGGTGCGACCATCATGGCCCATTCAGATAGGGGCAGATTCTCCTTCTCTGCCAGTCCCTCAAACCTAGTGAGATATACCTCCACATCATCATGAGGTGTCATCTTTTTCAGGGACCGTCTTACCGCCTTCTTTACAGCGGACAACGCAGGTGCCTTCACAACATTACTCTGGGACGAGGTGCTGAGAGCTGCAATCTGCTCCAACAACCGGTTATTCTCCTGCTGCTGCTGCTGGCACTGCAGTTGCATGCTCTGCTGGGCCTGTACCAGGTACTCAACGAGCTCCTCCATACTGCCGGACTTATCTGTCTCAACCACGGCAGTCTTATGTTGTACATTAACTTGCGCCATTTGTTCAAACAGCGCCTCCATGCTGTCATCCATGCTGTCAGACTTCTCTGTCTCAACAACGGCAGTCTTCACTCAAGACATACACACTCCACAGTCTTTTCCACAGAAAATTCAGCTTTGCTGTGCAGACACTTTTTTTTTTCTCTGCAAACTCTATTAGGGCCACTGTCTCTTTAAGACTGCTCCAATAGACTTTTCCTTTGCTGCTGCACACTCCACAGTCTTTTCCACAACAAGTTCAGCTTTGCTGTGCAGACACACTTTTTTTTTTTTCTTTTGCAAACTCTATTAGGGCTACTGTCTCTTTAAGACTGCTCCAATCAGACGTTTTTGCTGACACACTTTTTTTTCTCTGCTGCTGCTTCAACAGACTTCACCTTTATTGCTGTCTCTAAGCCACTGTGCTGCACGCACATTCCAGCACCAATTGTATCAGCCACTGTGCTGCCCCAGCATTCTCCGCCAATTGTAAGCTTTTCAGGGGATATAGCTCTGAGATCGCCGTCCGGGTAGACGGAATGGCATAGAAATAGTTCATTCAGAGACAGCAGTTCTGGTAAAAACTGGCCGCAACCAGCTTTATTATAGTCCACAGCAAACAGATAAAACAAATCATAAACATAAGACCTGGGCTTGTCTAGCCACTTACTACACTTAGATAGATTTCCCTATCTATCCGGGTCCCGACTCTAACAGCCTGGGCCAAAACAACACATATGTTCAGCATTTACCAGCATGGATTCTCACAGAGACTACTCCTGTGTCCGGGGTACATCGAGCACCCAGACTGAGACAGCTCATACTCCTGGAGACAGCTTCTTGTGCCTGGACTCCTTGTCCAGACTAAGCGAGCTCTCTGACTGTGTTCGCAGACACCTACTTCTGGTCTCCTAATTAACAGCTGAGTGGTTTCAGGCCTGAGCTGCAAGTGTGTAATGAATGTAAGGTGTAGTGACCTTTCTCTACCACTAGGTTTACAAAGCCACACATTTCCCTTATACCATACAGCACAGTACCTAGGTGAAATGTACACCCCATTCGACACACATTCCTTCACTGTCTCACAATATATATGTGTGTAATGCCAAGCCCGAGGTTTAGTAATGAACAGATGTCAGCCAGATACCCTCATTAATAAAACGGTACATAAAGAGTTAAATAAAGACACACACACACACACAAAATCTGCGTGAAACACAATATCTGTTTATTTTTCAAAAAATGTAAAAAAAAAAATTGTGTGGGCTTCCGCATAATTTTCATAACCAGCAGAGAGAAAACCGACGGCTGAGGTTAATATTCTGGAAAGGAGCTAATAGTCATAAAGATTCCCAGGCTATTAATATCAGCTCACAGCTGTTTGCTTAGCATTTACTGGCTAGTTTACAGGGGAACCCCAGAAAATTTGACATGGGTTCCCCCTATAAAATCGAACCAGCAAAGGCTAGACAGACAGCTGCAGGCTGATATTAATAGCCTGAGAAGGGGCCATGGATATTGACACCCCCCAGGCTAAAAATATCAGCTCTCAGCCGCCCCAGAAATGGCCCAATTCTAGCACTTAGCCTCGCACTTCCCACTTGCCCTGTATCGGTGGCAAGTGGGGTTCATATTTGTGGGGTTGATGTCACCTTTATCAGGTGACATCAAACCCACGGCTTAGTAATGGAGAGGCGTCTATAAGACACCTCTCCATTACTAATCCTTTAGTTATATGGTAAATAAAGACACAGCCAGAATAAAGTCCTTTATTTGAAATAATGACACAGACTCCTTTAATAATCTTAATTAAACCATACTTACTGAACTCCTAATCCCCGACTCCCTCGTCTCCTGCAACAAAATTAAAATAATAAACCAACATATGATACTCCCTGTCCGATGTAGTCCAGTTACCCAGTGTCCCACGACAATCTCATATGTAATAATAATAATAATAATACGGTCATTTTATTTCTATAGCGCCAACATATTCCGCAGCACTTTACATTATAGAGGGGACTTGTACAGACAATAGACATTGCAGCATAACAATAAACACAGATCAAAGTAGATACCTAGAGGAATGAAGGCCCTGTTGCTCGCAAGCTGCAATCTATGAGGGAAAAGGGGAGACACAAAAGGTTGATGGTAACAATTGAATCAGGTGACCTTTTATAGGATGGTGGGAGTGGTCACCACCTGCATCAGCTGACCCAGCAGCACTGCAATTACACCAGCTTGCCAGCGGGGAAAAACTGATATTAACCCCCGCTGGCCTGAAAGGAAAAAAGTTTTAATTGAGTGGAACCAGAGCTGCGACAAATCCAAAAATGGATTATGACAAGATCGCCGTGGGACAATCTAGATTACCTGGACTACGGCGGACAGGGAGTATATGTTGGTTTATTATTTTACATTATTTCTAGGAGTCGAGAGTGTTAGGGATTTGGTGTGAGGTGAGTATAATGGGTTTTTATTTTTATGTGAATATGTATGTAATTTTACTTTTTTTTAACTGTGAGAACAGGGGCCGGCAAATGATACTACTCTCCCATCAGCGGCACCTGCTGTCACTGTTATCAGTGACAGCAGACATAGCCCGATGGGAGCAATAGTCTCATCGGCCCACGCCTGCTTTTTTATCGCAGGTCACCACTGCAGGTCACAGTCAGCTGAGGGATCACGCTGACATCTGCCAGCATGATCCCGCAGCGCTGTGACTGACAGTACTGACGGTAGGGTTACTGTGGGAGACAGTCACAGCTGCGGGGTCACGCTGACATGTGACAGCATGATCCTGCAGTGCTGTGACCGACAGTACCAGCGGTAGCGTTACTGCATACACACACGCAGACAGCCGCACACATACGCAGACACCCGCACTCAGCCAGACACCCATAGATAGATACACACATATTCTCCACTTACACATAGTCTCCACCCACACACAAATTCTCCGCCCACACATTCTTCCGCCTTCTGACATCATTTCCTTTCTGCAGCATTTTTGGCAGCATATCCGCAGCATATCCGCAAACCTTTTTACATCTGCCGTTTTGCTGTGGATTTGACTGACTCAATGGAAGTCAATGGGTGCAGAAACGTTGCAGAAAATAAAACAATTCAGTAATGTCATTGAGTAACATTGCTTTAGTAATCTATGGCGGATTTATAGCATTTCTGTGTGGAAAAAACGCTGCGGAAACGCAGCAAATCCACAACGTGCGCACATAGCCTAAGTCAGAATCTTATAGTGTCTCCTCTACGAGGCACTCTGCTTTCTTACTCTTGTTCTTGATTTTATTATAATTACTAAAAATTAGATTTTATTATAATGGATCACTTCATTACTCTGAAAGATAATTCTAACCAGGGTTTGGGTTTATTGATTATGTGAAGTTCCATTGACATGTTTTTTTGGACATTTTTGGCAATTGATCTTATAGGAATGACCAATTGCATTGACCAAGTGCCCAATTACCATCACAGTCCCCCCAACCTTCTGCCATATAGTGTGCAATTAAGACAGTGAACAAATTTTTTTTTTCTCAAAATACTAACAAAATACAGTGCCTATATAATACCGCCATACAGTGTCCATTTTGCTAGCAAGATACAAAAATATTATGTTACTATACTCTGTAAATAGATTTTACTATGATATGGCCGTGTCATGTGATACCTTGAGGCAGAGTTATATAAGAGTTGTACTCCTTGAATGATTATGTATGACAAGGCTTGCATCTTACATGATGATTTATGACATGTCTTACTTTTCGAATGATTATGTAAGGCACAGGGAAAGGCTGAGGACTGCTTTCTAGCAAACAGCTTCATGACAAAGAAAGTTTATTCTCTGTGTTGCTTTGCCAGCCTGGTTTCTGCACATTGGTTACAGTAGTCTATCTCGAAGTGCCCAAGAAGATGACCCCGATTTGTGGTCACAATGCATTAGAATCATAGAATCATAGAATCATAGAATGGTAGAGTTGGAAGGGACCTCCTGGGTCATCTGGTCCAACCCCCTGCTCAAAGCAGGATTCTCTAAATCATCCCAGACAGATGTCTGTCCAGCCTCTGTTTGAAGACTTCCATTGAAGGAGAACTCACCACCTCTCGTGGCAGCCTGTTCCACTCCTTGATCACCCTAACTGTCAAAAAGTTTTTTCTAATATCTAATCTGTGTCGCCTCCCATTCAGTTTCATCCCATGAAGCAGTGATGTTATCTGGACACCACTGACCCAGACCTAGAAACTCAACTAGCCATTGTAATACTGCCTCATATGTCCAAGAATAAAACCATCATAATACTGCTTAAATCAAAAACACATGAGACCTGCACACAGTGAACAGGCCTGTAGAGACGCTGTTCACACCACCAGAAAACTGAAAACACAAAAAAACACAGTAAAACCAAAAATACTCTGTTGCAAAAAGAATAATAGTAAACGGCAAGTGCCAGTAAAAAAAGTGGAAAAACAAGGGTATTTGGTTAATACGTTTTTTGCAAAAAATGTATATTAAGCTGCTCCACCAAGTCGTCAAGGTATACCCGTTTCAGAGCAGTCCCTAACTAATGTATGTAGTCCCTATCTGATGTATTTAAAAACCTGGTCATATGTATAGTACCTGTATGAGCAGGATTCGAAGTCCCATGTGGACACATGATAGAACAGCTTATATGTGCAGGGCTCACAAGGGTGGGGTGGAGAACTCCCTACTCTTGTAGAAACAAGAAAACAAATGGTTAAATCAAAAACACATGAGACCTGCACACAGTTCTACTGTTCTATCATGTGTCCACATGGGACTTAACGTTTCTGAATCCTGCTCATACAGGTACTATACATATGACCAGGTTTTTAAATACATCAGATAGGGATTACATACATTAGTTAGGGACTGCTCTGAAACGGGTATACCTTGACGACTTGTTGGAGCAGCTTAATATACATTTTTTGCAAAAAACGTATTAACCAAATACCCTTGTTTTTCCACTTTTTTTACTGGCACTTGCCGTTTACTATTATTCTTTTTGCAACAGAGTATTTTTGGTTTTACTGTGTTTTTTTGTGTTTTCATCATAATACTGCTCCTATGTACAAAAATATAACTACTATACTACTGCCCCTATGTACAAGAATATAACTACTATAATACTGCCCCTATGTACAAGAATATAACTACTATAATACTGCCCCTATGTAGAATAATATAACTACTCTAATACTGCCCCTACGTACAAGAATATAACTACTATAATACTGTTCCTATGTACAAGAATATAACTACTATAATACTGCTCCTATGTACAAGAATATAACTACTATAATACTGTTCCTATGTGCAAGAATATAACTACTATAATACTGCCCTATGTACAAGAATATAACTACTATAATACTGCTCCTATGTACAAGAATATAACTACTATAATACTGCTCCTATGTACAAGAATATAACTACTATAATACTGCTCCTATGTACAAGATATAACTAATATAATACTGCTCCTATGTACAAGAATATAACTACTATAATATGCCCTATGTACAAGAATATAACTACTATAATACTGCTCCTATGTACAAGAATATAACTACTATAATACTGCTCCTATTACAAGAATATAACTACTATAATACTGCCCTATGTACAAGAATATAACTACTATATACTGCCCCTATGTACAAGAATATAACTACTATAATACTGCCCCTATGTACAATATAACTGCTATAATACTGCTCCTATGTACAAGAGTAAGAATATAACTACTATAATACTGCTCCTATGTACAAGAATTAACTACTATAATACTGCTCCTATGTACAAGATAAACTACTATAATACTGCTCCTATGTACAAGAATATAACTACTATAATACTGCCCTATGTACAAGAATATAACTACTATAATACTGCCCTATGTACAAGAATATAACTACTATAATACTGCCCTATGTACAAGAATATACTACTATAATACTGCCCTATGTACAAGAATATAAACTATAAATACTGCCCCTATGTAAAGAATATAACTACTATAATACTGCCCTATGTACAAGAATATAACTACTATAATACTGCTCCTATGTACAAGAATATAACTACTATAATACTGCCCTATGTACAAGAATATAACTACTATAATACTGCCCTATTACAAGAATATAACTACTATAATACTGTCCTATGTACAAGAATATAACTACTATAATACTGCCCTATGTACAAGAATATAACTACTATAATACTGCTCCTATGTACAAGAATATAACTACTATAATACTGCTCCTATGTACAAGAATATAACTACTATAATACTGCCCCTATGTACAAGAATATAACTACTATAATACTGCTCCTATGTACAAGAATATAACTACTATAATACTGCTCCTATGTACAAGAATATAACTACTATAATACTGCCCTATGTACAAGAATATAACTACTATAATACTGCTCCTATGTACAAGAATATAACTACTATAATACTGTCCCTATGTACAAGAATATAACTACTATAATACTGCTCCTATGTACAAGAATATAACTACTATAATACTGCTCCTATTACAAGAATATAACTACTATAATACTGCCCTATGTACAAGAATATAACTACTATAATACTGCCCCTATGTACAAGATATATAACTACTATAATACTGCCCCTATGTACAAGAATATAACTCTATAATACTGCTCCTATGTACAAGTAAGTACATAAATTATAAATAATACTATAATACTGCTCCTATGTACAAGAATAAACTACTATAATACTGCCCTATGTACAAGAGATAAACTACCATAATACTGCTCCTATGTACAAGAATATAACTACTATAATACTGCCCCTATGTAGAAAATATAACTACTATAATACTGCCCCTATGTACAAGAATATAACTACTATAATACTGCCCTATGTACAAGAATATACTACTATAATACTGCCCCTAGTACAAGAATATAATTACTATAATACTGCCCTATGTACAAGAATATAACTACTATAATACTGCCCCTATGTACGAAGAATATAACTACTATAATACTGCCCTATGTACAAGGATATAACTACTATAATACTGCCCTATGTACAAGAATATAACTACTATAATACTGCTCCTATGTACAAGAATATAACTACTAATAATACTCCCCTATGTAAAAATATAACTACATAATACTGCCCCTACGTACAAGAATATAACTACTATAATACTGCCAATATGTACAAGAATATAACTACTATAATACTGCCCCTACGTACAAGAATATAATACTATAATACTGCCTATGTACAAGAATATAACTACTATAATACTGTCCCTATGTACAAGAATATAACTACTATAATACTGCTCCCTAGTACAAGAATATAACTACTATAATACTGCTCCTATGTACAAGAATATAACTACTATAATACTGCCCCTATGTACAAGAATATAACTACTATAATACTGCCCCTATGTACAAGAATATAACTACTATAATACTGCCCATATTACAAGAATATAACTACTATAATACTGTCCCCTATGTACAAGAATATAACTACTATAATACTGCTCCCTATGTACAAGAATATAACTACTATAACACTGCTCTATATACAAGAATATAACTACTATAATACTCCCCTATGTACAAGATATAACTATTAATACTGCTCCTATGTACAAGAATATAACTACTATAAACTGCCCATATGTAAAAGAATATAACTACTATAATACTGCTCCTATGTACAAGAATATAACTACTATAATACTGTCCCTATGTACAAGAATATAACTACTATAAACTGCTCCTATGTACAAGAATATAACTACTATAATACTGCCCCTATGTACAAGAATATAACTTATTATAATACTGCCCTATGTAAAGAATATAACTACTATAATACTGCCCCTATGTACAAGAATATAACTACTATAATACTGCCCTATGTACAAGAATATAACTACTATAATACTGCTCCTATGTACAAGAATATAACTACTATAATACTGCTCCTATGTACAAGAATATAACTACTATAATACTGCCCCTATGTACAAGAATATAACTACTATAATACTGCCCCTATGTACAAGAATATAACTACTATAATACTGCTCCTATAAGATATAACAGTATATACCTTATGACAGAATAACTATTAATACTGCTCCTATGTACAAGAATATAACTACTATAATACTGCCCCTATGTACAAGAATATAACTACTATAATACTGCTCCTATGTCAAGAATATAACTACTATAATACTGCCCCTATGTACAAGAATATAACTACTATAATACTGCTCCTATTACAAGAATATAACTACTATAATACTGCCCCTATGTACAAGAATATAAACTATCTATGAAAATAACTCCATATATGCTCACAAGAATATAACTACTATAATACTGCCCTATGTACAAGAATATAACTACTATAATACTGCCCTATGTACAAGAATATAACTACTATAATACTGCCCCTATGTACAAGAATATAACTACTATAATACTGCCCTATTACAAGAATATAACTACTATAATACTGCCCTATGTCAAGAATATAACTACTATAATACTGCCCTATGTCTCTACTATAATGCTAGAAGAATATAACTACTATAATACTGCTCCTATATACAAGAATATAACTACTATAATACTGCTCCTATGTACAAGAATATAACTACTATAATACTGCTCCTATGTACAAGAATATAACTACTATAATACTGCTCCTATGTCAAGAATATAACTACTATAATACTGCCCTATGTACAAGAATATAACTACTATAATACTGCTCCTATTACAAGAATATAACTACTATAATACTGCCCCTATGTATAAGAATATAACTACTATAATACTGCTCCTATGTACAAGAATATAACTACTATAATACTGCCCTATGTATAAGAATATAACTACTATAATACTGCTCCTATGTACAAGAATATAACTACTATAATACTGCCCCTATGTACAAGAATTATTAAACCTACATATACTAATAATACTGCCCCTTATGTGCTTTTTTATTGAGAAAGGAAGGTCTTGTGGTCTGCTAAGAAGTTTCTGACTATTCCTTGTTTCCAACTCCCTCCTCCATCTCTCTGCAGTCCGCGCCTGTCAATCTCGCATACATTTCTCTGTGGTCATTCCATTGTTCTGGAGCAAATGAACTTCTTTCAGTGACTGAGAGACTTATTTTGTATAATTTAGTTCGATTTTTAAATTACTCCTATTTAGTAATAACAGTCATTTCAGTCATTCTGATTTCCATCCACAAAAGTTTGTATTGACTGGAGGAATAATGATTTTCTTTTGCATCGTTTTTCAGACCATTATTTCGTTCCTTGATAAATGTTTATTTTCCAGCATAAAAATGTCATGGCTATTTTTAAGTTGCTGGATTATTGCTGTGCCTCTGAGCCATGTGCAGTGTTTATCGTGGAGGGATGAGGGTCCATTCTGCACTATTTTTCTATCTATCTATTTATGTATAATCTGTCTGTTATCTATTATCTATCTTTTTCTTTCTATCAATCAGTCGGATATACAGTACAGATCAAAAGTTTGGACACACCTTCTCATTGAAAGATTTTTCTGTATTTTCATTTCTATGAAAATTGTACATTCACACTGAAGGCATCAAAACTATGAATTATCACATGTGGAATTATACATTACACTTTACAAAAAAGTGTGAAGCAACTGAAAATATGTCTTATATTCTAGGTTCTTCTACACTTTTGCTTTGATGACTGCTTTGCGCACTCTTGGCATTCTCTTGATGAGCTTCAAGAGGTAGTCACCGGAAATGGTCTTCCAACAATCTTGAAGGAGTTCCCAGAGATGCTTAGCACTTGTTGGCCCTTTTGCCTTCACTCTGCGGTCCAGCTCACCCTAAACCATCTCGATTGGGTTCAGGTCTGATGACTGTGGAGGCCAGGTCATCTGGTGTAGCACCCCATCACTCTCCTTCTTGGTCAAATAGCCCTTACACAGCCTGGAGGTGTTTGGGGTCATTGTCCTGTTGAAAAATAAATGATGGTCCAACTAAACGCAAACCGGATGGAATAGCATGCTGCTGCAAGATGCTGTGGTAGCCATGCTGGTTCAGTATGCCTTCAATTTGAATAAATCCCCAACAGTGTCACCAGCAAAGCACCCCCACATCATCACACCACCTCCTCCATGCTTCACGGTGGGAACCAGGCATGTACAGTCCATCCGTTCACCTTTTCTGCGTCGCACAAAGACACGGTGGTTTGGAACCAAAGATCTCTAATTTGGACTCATCAGACCAAAGCACAGATTTCCACTGGTCTAATGTCCATTCCTTGTGTTCTTTAGCCCAAACAAGTCTCTTCTGCTTGTTGCCTGTCGTTAGCAGTGGTTTCCTAGCAGCTATTTTACCATGAAGGCCTGCTGCACAAAGTCTCCTCTTAACAGTTGTTGTAGAGATGTGTCTGCTGCTAGAACTCTGTGTGGCATTGACCTGGTCTCTAATCTGAGCTGCTGTAAACCTGCGATTTCTGAGGCTGGTGACTCGGATAAACTTATCCTCAGAAGCAGAGGTGCTCTTGGTCTTCCTTTCCTGGGTCGGTCCTCATGTGAGCCAGTTTCTTTGTAGGCTTGATGGTTTTTACAACTGCACTTGGGGACACTTTCAAAGTTTTCCCAATTTTTCGGACTGACTGACCTTCATTTCTTAAAGTAATGATGGCCGCTCGTTTTTCTTTACTTAGCTGCTTTTTTCTTGCCAGAATACAAATTCTAACAGTCTATTCAGTAGGACTATCAGCTGTGTATCCACCAGACTTCTGCACAACACAACTGATGGTCTCAACCCCATTTATAAGGTCAGAAATCCCACTTATTAAGCCTGACAGGGCACACCTGTGAAGTGAAAACCATTTCTGGTGACTACCTCTTGAAGCTCATCAAGAGAATGCCAAGAGTGTGCAAAGCAGTCATCAAAGCAAAAGGTGGCATTGAAAACCTAGAATATAAGACATAATTTCAATTGTTTCACACTTTTTTGTAAAGTGTAATGTATAATTCCACATGTGATAATTCATAGTTTTGATGCCTTCAGTGTGAATGTACAATTTTCATAGTCATGAAAATACAGAAAAATCTTTAAATGAAAAAGTGTGTCCAAAATTTTGGTCTGTACTGTATATTAACCTTTTTCATGTGATTTTCTGTGTTTTTTTTAGATTCTGTCTCTCATAGGTGAAGTGTATCTACGATAATAATTACAGATCTCTCCATTCTTTGTAGGTGGGAAAACTTGCAAAATCGGCAGAGTATCCAATACTTATTTTCCCCACTGTATCTATTTATTATCTAGTTATCTATCTTATATCCGCCCACCCATCTATCTGTAAAGTGCCCAAGCGAGGTAGTCGTGGGCGAGTTGCTGCTGTCACTCACTCTGGCATTCCACAGACAATATGTGTCCCCGTCCCGGTGTGCTGCTGTGTGTGGGGGCATCACACTTACTTCTGGTACAGTGTCCCTCTTGCTATCGTCTCTAGTACTAGGAATTCTGCTCCACCACTTGCACCCGGATTGCAATACCCTCTGCCCCATGTAGTCTGAGTCCATTTTCCCTGTAGCTTCACAAGCTGAGTGCGCCCAAGGCCCCCGACATCCATCTCGAGGTTCCCCAAAGCCAGTAAATGGAGTCACATGGAAGGGTATTCTTGAAAATGCACTGCCCTTAGTATTAGGCCCACGTTGTCCCTAGCAGCCCAATGCTGGAGGCTTCTGCTGACACTTCACACTCCTGTGTGCACTGAACTCTACTTTCTGTACTTGGCTCTAACTTTCAGTTCTCCCTCCCCAATCTGGGCTGGCCATTAACCCTCACACTGTCTCCGTGCCTGATGTGTTACTAGGGTCTAAGGGGTAAGGTTTCTCCTTATGGAGAGTGACATACCAGCTCTGGCGTGTCGAGGTAAGGAGGCTTATTCGCCGTGCAATGCTCCTCTGGGAAATTTAATATGCAAATTGCCTCTTCAAAAAATGAGGACTTGTACTCTATAGCGCCACCTATTGGAAGTAGCGATCCTACAAGTCACAATGTGTTACTAAGCAGACTTCACCTTCCACCCGCATTCTAGACAGTGACATCTTGTGACCGTTAGTTAGTACTGCAGCCCACCGGGAAATTAACACTTATGACACAGACACATATCAGAAACAAAACATTATTCACATCTTACCTATTATTTTCCAAAAATAGCATTGATGTCTTCAGGGAGAAGACGGCAGCGGGTCCATCTCCTTACATATCTACTTAATTTCTATAATCTATCTACCTACATATATTTTCACCATCAGCTCCAGGCTTCCTCTGGCACTTGGGTATAAATTCCCAGTGGTCGCAAGGCAATGAGGCCTCTTGACCCTTGCCGGCTAGCATATTTTGGCCAAAATGTCAAACATAGCAGGAATTATTTTTTCACTTTTGCAGCATGTAGCCACTTTGTTTAATGTTTGGGGGAAGGGGAATATGGTGTTTTATCATTTTGGGGGCACTTACATAGTGTTGGGCAGCCCACCTGATCTTATAGTATGAGCTTCACCATATAAGTTGTATTACATGTATCATTGTGACTGGCACCTTTATCTTTACCTGTGTGCATTTATAATACTAAGAAACCATCATGCCCACAGATGATCGGAGTGTGAGTGGTTGATTCATCCGTATACTGCACCTTTGCTGCTGCCTCCTCCTTTTATCATGGGGACTTCTGCATCTTGCAGTATATTGGAATTGTGACCACTTATTGGTAAGTATGGTCTCTTTCTGTTGCGTGTTTGACAGCAGCCTCCAAGGGGTTAATCTGCTGTGATTCCCGCTAGCTCTGATCCTCCAAAAAATCCCTTTTACACATTGCAGAAGATTCCATCTATCACCAAAAGCTGAGGCGACCTGAGGCATGATCATGTGGACTTCCATATAAAGACTCGCGGCTATCACATGGTATAGCACAGCCCATCAATAGGGACTATCAGAGCCTGAATAAAAGCTGAGGCAGGGAAAGAAGCAAACATTTTAAGGTGACACAGAATAGTGAGATGACTTTATAGCTCACAGGTCAGATAAAGTGAGAGAAAACCCTAACACATTAGACAAATACTCCAGACAATAATGTGTTGTACAACTGCAGCACTGAAGAAGATGATAATCGTAGTTTGGAAATAATACAGAAAGTCAATTGATAGGAGAGAAATGGACAGGAGAGGTGCCAGTGGACTTGCCAGACTCATTGTGATTGATCAGTTATATGGTGGAGATGCATCTGTCCTGCTGCAGTTGAATTCACACATTTTTTTCATTCTTAATGCACTAGAAAGCTGAAGCAAGGCAGCACAATATTTTTCACAAAAATGTCTAAAATCAGTGTCAGTCAGAGACAGTATGCTGGCTTGTCACAATTTTGTGAAAGAGGGAAAAAATGTTTTTCAAAAAAACAAATGAAACTTTTGCAAAATCTAGACATTTAACAGCAACTGTATATCTCAGAAAGTGGGATCCGCAAACAATTTTTTTTGCACATGTTTGAATTTTTACATCTGTAATTTTTCATAAAGGAGGTGTTATATTTTTGAAGGAACAAAAAAAGATGAAAAAGGGAAAAAAAATTAAGACTTTAAGACTTTTAAGAGTACCTCTGCTTTTGGACATCTATTCTACTAGTTTAATTTGATCACTATATATACTACACTTATACTGCAACCTGTTGCCACATTTTACTTTCTGTACGTGGACCTACCTAGCATTTCTTGTTACATCCTTTTTGGCTATGGTTGATTAATTGGAATTGGAAATATTGTCATGTTGTTTAAAAGAAAAATGACAATGGCAATAGATGGAGCAGTGTAAAAGAAAAAAGACTCAATACCATGGTAAATAAAGTGTGAGCTGCTGACAGCTGCAGAAACACCATGAGCACTGCTATCAGCTGTCTGAGCAGCAGTCCTACCATATGCAGGTCACAATTGGCCTAATTTGCCTCCAGAAATCATAGTGGGGAGGAGAAGAAGGGTGTTTTGGAATATATGTTTCATCACTGATCCCAGTTTCAACAGGATGATGTCTCTGACAGCGACACCATCAGTTTGAGCCAAAGTTCTGCACAAAAAGGTCTGCTTAATCACAAATGAGTTAAATTGATAATTTTTGGACTGTTTTTTTTTCAGTGAAACAAAATTTGAAAAGTTTGTTTTCTATGTTAGTAATTGGGATGTTGTTTACTACAGCTTACCATCCATTTCTTGGTGAGGTTACTTTGATATTACTAAGGTTGAGTTTCTGTTAAAGAGCTTGCAAAGGATTAGATGCAATAGGAGACCTCAACATGCTACATACATTATTTCAGAGCCAGTGATGCTAATTTTTTTGCTGGCAAAAGAATTTTTGGAAAAATTTGACAAACTTGACAAATTTGAAATTCAAACATTTTTGATCTATCTTATATCTATTTATCTTGAACCTTATATACATGGAATTAGAGTATATATTATGTTTCATCTTTTTGAAATAGGATTGTTGGTATCTTTTATTTTATAAATACAGAAGTGCAGTTTTCTACCTATTAATAAAATATTTGGCTGTTTATCTGTTGGATTGCTTTTCTGCACAGTTTTGATTGTTTATAAGCACCAGCATATTATTAATGTCCCGGGGTGATGCCTCATAGTCAGTGCTAATAATAATGAAGCCTGCTGCTACCTGCTATAGTCAGGGCCGAGCGCCACCGACCTGTCAACCAATTATAGACAATTACTACAGATGTCAATGATGGCGCTGATAAACAGAGGTTGTCATAGAGACAGGAGGGAAGGGAAATATGTTGTGACCGATATCTAGTGGAACACAAATCTATCTATGTATCTATTATATATCTATTATCTATCTATCTATTATCTATTATATATATATTATCTATCTATCTATATATCTATCTATCTATCTATTATTTATCTCTATTATCTATCTATATATTATCTACCTATCTATTATCTATAATTTATCTATCTATCTATCTATCTAATTTTCTATCCATCAATCAATCATTTATCTATCTATCTATCTTATTATCTATCTATCTATTATCTATCTATTATCTATATATTATCTATCTATCTATTTTCTATCATCATCTATCTATTATCTATATATTATCTATCTATCTATCTATATTTATTATCTATCATCTATCTATTATTATATCTATTATTTATTATCATATTATCAATCTATCTATTATCTATCTATTATCTATCTATATATTATCTATCTATTATCTATCTATCTATCTATTATCTATCTATATATTATCTGCCTATCTATTTTCTATCTATCTATTATCTATATATTATCTATCTCTTTAATAATCCCGCTCTATCAGACTTCCCAGTTAATTCCATCATCTCTATCCATAAATTATTCAAATTAGGATTTCCACTTAATTATTGTCTTTTATTTTTCTATAACCTATTGTGAAATTCCTTTTTTTTCTATGGAAGTTCCCAGAAAATTCATTATAAAATAAATGCACCTGTAACGCTCAACTTCCGGCGGAGACAAGCGGTGCCCGGTTCTCTTCCCTACCGACATAATGGAAAATAAGTGAAGTTCTGGTTGGGTTTCTGTCGGATCGGTGACGTTCCCGAGGCTCTGACTCACAGTCACCTCCCATCACGTTTAATCAGTATCCCAGCTGGAGACAGTAACAGCAGGATTATTTTTCAGTTGCTTTCAACGAGTTCACGCTGTTCGGAGAGCACATTCCACTTCTTACAGAAAGTTAGATATGTCAGCCTTAAGTTCTTCTCATTTATGCCTTTCTGATAACTTGATAACAGGCAATTACCCAGCCAGGGGTTTCTTGAGGACCATGAAGTTGTATTTTACGCTAAGATTAAGTAATTCACTGGGAAATTGCAGAGTCTATTAGAATCCTTGATGGCCTTTTTGGAAGTCATACAATGAAAGCTGAATGAGGCTTCATCAAGGGCACGGTGGAAAGGGGGACAAAGAAAACGCCAGTGTTATGTTTCGAAGACGTGATGAGATAGATCCTCAAAGCCCTTGGTCTGGATAAGCAGACGCCGTTATTGAAGGGAGGAGATCCAGATGTAAAAACAGAAGCTTTGGTAGAATAATGGCAACAGGAGAATCAACTGGCCCATATATTTCTCTATACAGAATAATGGTCCCCATATATTGCTTCATACAGAATAATAGGCCCCATACAATGCTCCTTACAGAATAATAAGCCCCACATATTGCTCCATACTGTATAATGAGCCCCATATAATGCTCCATACAGAATAATAAGCCCCATATATTGCTCCATACAGAATAATGAACCCCATATAATGCTCCATACAGAATAATAAGCCCCATATATTGCTCCATACAGAATAATAAGCCCCATATATTGCTCCATACAGTATAATGAGCCCCATATAATGCTCCATACAGAATAATAAGCCCCATATATTGCTCCATACAGAATAATAAGCCCCATATATTGCTCCATACAGTATAATGAGCCCCATATAATGCTCCATACAGAATAATAAGCCCCATATATTGCTCCATACAGTATAATGAGCCCCATATAATGCTCCATACAGTATATAATGGGCCTCATATATAGCTCCATACAGTATAACGGGCCCATATATTGTTCCATACAGTATATAATGGGCCTCATATATAGTTCCATACAGTATAATGGGCCCATATATTGTTCCATACAGTATATAATGGGCCTGATATATAGCTCCATACAGTATAATGGGCCCATATATTGTTCCATACAGTATATAATGGGCCTGATATATAGCTCCATACAGTATAATGGGCCCATATATTGTTCCATACAGTATATAATGGGCCTCATATATTGCTCCGTACAGTATAATGGGCCCCATATAGAGTTCCACACATTAAAAAAAAGAATAATTAAATACCCCACTGCTTTGGTCTCTTCAGTGTCTTCTGACTCTCTGCACTGCTTGGCAGAGGGCACACTGTAGTGACAGCATCACGCCTTCTGCCCTGAGATGTCACATAGCATAGGGTCAGAAGACGCTAAAGCGACTGGAGCAGCGGAAACTGGAGCAGCGGGAAGAGGTATTAGATGATGGCTGGTGTCCCATAGAGTGCTGGTGTCCCCGACGGAGAGTCGGACCCCTTGTACATTCAGGGACTCGGCACTTGCTCGGGTGTGCAGGGAGGTGACACTGACCCTGCTATGGATTCTTTACTGTAGGAGCAGTGAGACTATGGAATCTTTACTATACGACCAATGAGACTATAGATTGTTTACTATACGAGCAGTGAGACTATGGATTCTTTACTGTACGAGCAGTGAGATTATTGAGTTTTACTATAGGAGCAGCGAGACTATGGATTCTTTACTGTAAGGGCAGTGAGACTATGGATTGTTTACTGTACGAGCAGTGAGACTATGGATTCTTTACTGTACGAGCAGTGAGATTATTGAGTTTTACTATAGGAGCAGCGAGACTATGGATTCTTTACTGTACGAGCAGTGAGACTATGGATTCTTTACTGTACGACCAGTGAGATTATTGAGTTTTACTATAGGAGCAGCAAGACTATGGATTCTTTACTGTAAGGGCAGTGAGACTATGGATTGTTTACTGTACGAGCAGTGAGACTATGGATTCTTTACTGTATGAGCAGTGAGACTATGGATTGTTTACTGTACGAGCAGTGAGACTATGGATTCTTTACTGTATGAGCAGTGAGATTATTGAGTTTTACTATACGAGCAGTGAGTCTATGGACCATTTTGCTACATTATTTTGTAATAGTTTATTCACTAAACAAGTGTTTTATTGAAAAATATATTACAGGTTATGTATTCTAGATTCAGTGATGAGGTATTGATACAGGGAACTCGTCTGATTGCCATGTGTGTACTCGGGGTGATTTTCCCCAATATGCAGGAATTAGCATCTGTCTCGTGGCATCTTCGTCTTCCTTTGGATCATCATGTTAGGCTCTAGATTGATCTCGATGGTCTTTTGTCTACTTTCAACCTTAAAAAGGTGAGTCTTTGTCATTTCTATAAGCATAAGCATTCTTTTCTCCTAAAATTGAGGAATGGTTGACCTTGACTGGATGAGAGCTTTTGGCTGTACAAAACCCCTTTTCTTACAAATGGGAAAGCACAGAATTTTCTATTCCAGCCAAGGACAAACTGTTTACCGTGATTTTTTAGACATATTCTAGGCGTCATGATGGCACTACAAATATAATACAATATCAAAAGTCACATTCTCTGCCAAATGATTGTTTCTACCAATATTTGTGCCAAACATTGTGTGATATTGTGAAAAACTTTACGTAATCAGAGACCCCTATAAACCATGAGCTTATCACATAATAAGCGACACTTCCATGAAAGACAACCTGGTGTGCATGTCTTTGCTTTTTAGTCTTCAATACCCAGCCTGGTTACCAAGGCCGATCAATTCTAGATAGATAGAGAGATAATAGACAGATAAATAATAGATAGATAGATAGATGGTAGCTAGATAGATAATAGATGGATAGATAGATAGATAGATAGATAGATAGATAGATAGATAGATAGATAGATAGATAGATAGATAGATAGATAGATAGATAGATAAATCGATAATAGATAGATAATCGATAATAGATAGAAAATAATAATAGATAGATAGATAGATAGATAGATAGATAGATAGATAGATAGATAGATAATAGATAGATAGATAGATCGATAATAGATAGATAGATAGATAGATAGATAGATAGATAGATAATTGATAGCTAGATAGATAGTAGAGATAGATAATAGATAGATAGATTACACTTTCTACTTTTGGAAAAGCCAATCCTTCCCAGATTGCAAAAAGCCAGATGTTGAACAATATCCTGGTAAAGCTCGCCAGGGCTGGATGTGGGGCAGTGCCTTGGAGTTTTGAACTTTGGAGCCTGGACCCCACATAGCCCCCTACGACATACCGTACAGTTGGTTGCTGGAGGCTTGTGCTCTCCCTATAATCCAGCACAGAACATTATGGTGAGAGCCACAAATCCGAGTAATGGACGGTATAGCCCAGGATCAGACTAAGGCATGTAAAGCTGTGAACTTTTATCATTTACCTTTTAATATGGATATTAATAATAACAGTAAGATATGCTTTGGAGATGTGGATTCCAACATATTTTGTCTGGATTCTCTTTTATGGCAGCACATTTCATATCTTTACGCTGTAAAGGGTATGCCACACTAAACAATATCGCTAACGGGATCGCTAAAAAACGTCACTATTTAGCGATCCCGTTAGCGATATTGTTCAGTGCGGCAGCTGCCAGCGACGAGCTTCCTGCTGTGATCTCGCTCGTCGCTGGAATCGTTCCGGACCCTATTTTCTCGTCGGCGCTCCCGCTGGGTAAGTATCTAATCGCTGTGTGGCACCTTTTCTTAGCGATTTAGCGGTACTTTTGTACCGCTAAAGTCGTTAAGAAGATCGCTAACGGCGATAGCGTCGTTAACTATATCGCTAAATGTGGCCGCATTTAGCGATATAGAAACAATCCCGCTAGCGATCGCATTAGTATGCGTCGTTATCGTGATCGCTAGCGGGATTGTTTAGTGTGGCAGTACCTTAACAGTAAAGAATCCTTTTTCTAACTGGGTGATTTAAAGAGATTGTCTAGTTTATGGAAATAGGAGATAAATTACAGCGTTGTACTTCAGGTTTGAAAGCTGTACTCTCAGGTCTTCCATATTGTGTCCAACACAGAATATTATTTACTGGTCATCATGTAATCGGCGCTTTACTGAAGGAGGCTGGCTGATCGCTCATCTCAGTATGTGAGCTACACCCCTCTGTTTTAACACTGACTGTGACAGAGGAGGGGGCTGGCCTAGCTGGTGAGATAACAGTCAGCCAGCCCCGTCACACACAGCGGCTGCTTTACTACAAATACCATAGAATTAGAGAGTTTCTTCTACAGTTGCAACTAATTTAACATATACTTTTCAGCATCTTCACAATTCTTTACACTTTTTTTTATTTCTTCTGCTCACGGATGAGCAATTTTTTTTTATCCTTTCTTACACACTTATCTTTCCGAATAACCATTTCACTGTTTATGGGATATTTTTCTTTAGAAATTGCAGCTTTCAACCTCGCACTTATCAGAATTCTTCCTTTCTTATTGTCAGCATCAAACAAAAGGAACATTTACAAAAAGATCTGACAGAATGTTTCGCTGACAGGGACGCTGAGCTGGTTAATTAGTCTTTGTGTTTATGTAAATTGCTATCTCTGAAAGTGATCCAGAATATCATGTGAGATCCCAGTATCCAAAAAGAATTAATTTAACCCTATTTGTTACTTTTATTAAAGAATTTCCTGTTATTGCAGAGGACATCTTATACTCAGTGCTACATTGTATTAGAAAGTTCTCCAGAGGACATAGTCTGGCCATTATTACATGCAGGTCCGGCGTCACCACCCCGGCGCACACTCACAAGTGCAGGGGCCCTGGACGAACAAGGGGGGCTCACTCGACACTATGGAGCCTGTGAGTCGAGGGAGCCTGGTGCAATCACTGACACCGCCCCCCCCCTCAATTACTCACCTCTCTCGTTCCCCAGTACTTTGGTCTCTTTAGCGTCTCCTGACTCTCTGTGACGTCTCAGGGCAGAGGGTGCGATGATGCTACTACTGCGCCCTCTGTACTGAGCAGAAGGCACTGAGGAGACCAGACCAGCAGGGAACAGGAGAGGTGAGTATTGGATTTTTTTTTATGTATGTGGTGCCCATAATTCTGTATGGAGGACTATGTGGTGCCCATAACACTGTATGGAGGGTTATATGGTGCCCATAATACTGTATGGAGGACTATGTGGTGCCCATAATACCGTATGTAGGATTATGTGGTGCCCATAATACTGTATGGAGGACAATGTGGTGCCCATAATACTCTATGTAGGATTATGTGGTGCCCATAATACTGTATGGAGGACTATGTGGTGCCCATAACACTGTATGGAGGGTTATATGGTGCCCATAATACTGTATGGAGGACTATGTGGTGCCCATAACACTGTATGGAGGGTTATAGGGTGCCCATAATACTGTATGGAGGACTATGTGGTGCCCATAACACTGTATGGAGGGTTATATGGTGCCCATAATACTGTATGGAGGACTATGTGGTGCCCATAATACTGTATGGAGGACTATGTGGTGCCCATAATACTGTATGGAGGACTATGTGGTGCCCATAATGTCCAATTTGAAATGAAAAGTCTGCAGTCAATCTGTGCGATTGCTGACTTTTAAATTCCCCCAGCGCACACACTGTGCGTGGCGAGGATTCACCAGTTTCTGAACTATTGTAAAATTTATAATAGGTATCACTCATGTAATGTAAAAAGAAATTGAAATCTTTGGCATTGTACTATACCGATATTTCTTATTGGCACTTCATGAATATGTTAAAGGGGCACACTGAGACTGTTTCGCCCGGGGCCCATGGAAACCTGCCGCCAGCCATGATTACATGGTTGCCAATTCATGTGAACATAGATTGTGTAATGCTACACTTCTCCTTCAGAGATCACTGCAAGATGAATGTGTGGCTCACCACATCTTCCACTGATGTTTGATATCAACTTATTGCTGGGAGCGGCAGTAACCGCCTCTAGACAGTGGTCCAGTTTGGAACAACCCAAACACAGATTGATATCTGGTCAGCAAGAAAAGTGAAGAGAACAATGCCGTATGCCCATAATACTGTCATTTATTACATGCGAAATGTAAATTATACTTTCATAACTTGCTGAAAAATATTGAAGGAAACATCTTGTAACAATCCCTGAGCTCCCATGATTCTGCTGCTCTTTTCCATTTTGAGCTGCGTCGCTTCAATACAGAGATATTCACATTTCTTACTTTGGAGCGCACTATGTGAAATCTCTGCTTGAAGTGCCACTGGGCGTTTCTTCATAGTCTTCACTGTGTCATGTGTGCATTGCCACGAAGATCGTCGCGGTTGCACATTCTGACTTCTCACAGCTGAGTTGCTGTTTCTTTGTGTTTGGCAGTTAGGGAGTTAATTCTGTCTGTGCTCAGTTCTGGGACTGGGTGCAGTTTCTCCCAGCTGCAATTAATTATTTGTTGATTGGTTTCCTTTAAATCTCTGGTTGTCTGTGTTGGGAGTTGCCAGTGAAATTCTTCATGCAGACCACAGATAGGATTGTATCTGTATAGACTTAAGTTAAAGAGCTCCTTAGTTGTTTTAAGCTCACCTTGCTTAGAGTTTAATATCCCAGATCATTTATGTTCCTTCTGTGTTTGAGTGTGTATGCAAGTCTGTGTTTTCTCCAGTCTGTCTAATATGTCTAATCTGTGTATTTAGCAGAGATCAGCCCATATTCCTTTGGTGGTAATCAGTATCCTTCTTAGGACTGATTACAGGGTTCAGGGACTGATAGGAGACAGGGTTAGGCTGGAGACTTGGACCTCTGAACCATTATCAGTACCTCCAAGGTGAGGGATTAGTTAGGACCCCAGTTTAGGGTCAGGTTAGACCCCGGTCCTCCTCTTTCCTGTGACAGTGTATCAAGTCCTCAAGATTAACCCTGAGTTCAACGGATATCGTGTCAGGTAAATCTATTCTATATTTTCATGCTGATGTTGCTAATCTATATGTTGTATAGAGTGTTGTTCTTTTAAGAATAGTTTACTGACATCGTACACATATCATAAAACCGCGTGACATTTTCACTGGCCATAAAATTATTCCCAGTTGCCATGGATCCAGTAGCCCAGCTGGCTCTGCAGTTGCAGGGATTATCCATGGAGCTGACGGACATTAAGTCCAAAGTTTTGTCTCCCTCGGAGCAAACCAGATTTGAACCTAAAGTAGCTCTCCCGGACAGGTTCACTGGTGGGCGAGACAAATTTTTTACCTTCAGGGAAGCATGTAAATTGTATTTTCGGCTTCGGCCTCGATCATCAGGGAGTGAAGAGCAGAGAGTGGGAATTGTTATCTCGCTCCTACAAGGGGACCCTCAATCCTGGGCCTTCTCCCTTCCTCCGGGATCCCCGGCTCTACAGTCAGTAGATCGATTTTTTACTGCCCTGGGTTTGGTATATGATGACCCAGATCGGGTCTCTCTTGCTGAGACAAAATTACGTAAGATACAGCAGGGAGATCGTCCGGCGGAGGAATTTGCTTCTGAGTTCCGTAGATGGGCCACAGATACTCAGTGGAATGACCCAGCTCTTAGAAGCCAGTTTTGTCATGGGCTTTCTGACAAATTAAAGGACGTTTTGGCTCAGTATGATTCTCCTCCATCACTGGAGGCTGCTATGGCCCTAGCTATCCGTACTGATAGACGGCTCCGGGAGAGGTGCGAGGTAACTCCGCCCCCTGTTGTTACTCCACCTACTACTAAAGTCCCTTATGTTGAGGTTCCCCTTGTCTGTTCGGAGGAGCCTATGCAGTTGGAGGGACATCATTTCGTAGGAGGGGATTGGCGGTACGCCGCAGGACTAGAAGGTGTTTCTTCTGCGGGAAAGAGGGACATTTTGTTGGGGGATGTCCATCCCGTGCCTTGTTGAGCAAAAAGTCGCCGGAAAACTGTTAATCCCAGGTTGTGTGGTGGACGACAACCTGGGAGTATGTATTTCGTCCGCTAGTTCTTCTCAGTTCCTTGTACCAGTGGAGGTGGTGGTTGGTACGAGAGTGGAGAGATTTTCTGTTCTTCTTGATAGTGGGTCCGGGGCTAATCTGGTTGACGCTCAGTTTGCTCAGGCTCAAGGTATGCATCTGAGTGTATTGGTCAAACCGATCCCTATATTCTCCATTGACGCCAGGCCTCTCGGCCAAGGTAGCTTTGTTCATGAGGTTCATAACATTGACCTTCGGGTAGGGGCAATACATAGGGAACTATTATCTTGTTATGTGTTGGAGGGTCTACCTACTCCTATTGTGTTGGGACTTCCTTGGTTGGTTAAACATAACCCTGTGATTAATTGGCAGTCCAGAGATATAAGCCAATGGGGGGAGTTTTGCAAAAGTAACTGCATGAACACAGTCATCAGTGCGGTCGTGCCTAGTACTTTGCCTCCTTTTTTGGAGGACTTTGGGGATGTGTTCTCTGAGGAGGGGTGTCAGGAGTTGCCTCCTCATCGCGTGTATGACTGCTCTATTAATTTACTTCCTGATGCTAAGTTACCTAAAGCTAGGTTATATAACCTTTCTGGTCCTGAGAGGCAGGCTATGAAAGATTATATTTCGGAGAGTCTGGCCAAAGGGCATATTAGACCTTCATCTTCCCCAGTGGCCGCGGGGTTCTTCTTTGTGAAGAAAAAAGATGGAGGCCTACGCCCTTGCTTGGATTTCCGCGAACTTAATCGGATTACTGTTCGAGATCCGTATCCACTCCCTCTGATTCCTGATCTCTTCAATCAAATTGTTGGCGCCAAATGGTTCTCTAAATTGGATCTCAGGGGGGCGTATAATCTGATTAGGATAAAAGAGGGGGATGAGTGGAAAACGGCGTTTAACACGCCGGAGGGACATTATGAGAACCTTGTCATGCCTTTTGGTCTGACTACTGCACCAGCAGTGTTCCAACATTTTGTTAATGACATTTTTCGTCATCTGGTGGGGCTGTTTGTGGTCGTATATTTGGATGACATTTTAATTTACTCACCAGATCTTGTGTCTCACCAGGAGCATGTGAGACAGGTGTTGCAGATCTTGCGAGACAATAAACTATACGCCAAACTGGAAAAGTGTGTATTCGCCGTACAGGAACTTCAGTTTTTGGGTTTCTTGGTGTCAGCCTCCGGTTTCCGTATGGACCCTGAAAAGGTGAGAGCAGTGCTTGAATGGATCAGCCAGAGGATCTTAAGGCTCTGCAGCGTTTTCTGGGGTTTGCTAACTACTACCGGAAATTTATTTGTAATTTCTCATCTGTTGTCAAACCTCTCACTGACATGACAAGAAAAGGGACGGATTTTTCTAAATGGTCGGACAAAGCTTGCCAAGCTTTTTCCTCTTTGAAAAAATGTTTTGCTTCGGCACCCGTTCTCATCCAACCAGATGCATCACAGCCGTTCGTTGTGGAGGTGGACGCGTCTGACGTAGGGGTGGGTGCAATATTGTCCCAGGGTCCGTCCCCTGGTAAATGGCATCCGTGCGCTTTCTTTTCTAAAAATTGTCGTCCGCCGAAAGGAATTATGATATCGGCAATAGGGAACTTTTGGCCATTAAGTTGGCTTTTGAAGAATGGCGTCACTTTTTGGAGGGGGCAGTCCACCCGGTCACCGTCATTACTGATCACAAGAACCTGCTGTATTTGGAATCTGCTAAGCGTCTGAATTCCAGACAAGCTCGATGGTCGTTGTTTTTTACCAGGTTTAATTTTGTTGTCACTTATCGCCCTGGATCTAAGAATGTTAAGGCGGATGCCTTGTCTCGCAGTTTCCCAGGGGCCGGGAAAATGGATGACCCGATTCCTATCCTTCAGGAGGGGGTGGTAGTGTCGGCTGTATGTTCTGAGCTTGAGGAGGAGGTGTTAGAGGCTCAGGGGGACGCCCCTGCAGGACCTCCAGGGAGACTGTTTGTCCCAAATCAGTTGAGACAAAAGGTTATTGAGGCACATCATAATTCTGCTTTAGCAGGACATCCAGGGAGTAAGGCTACTTTAGATCTCCTTTCTCGCCGGTTTTGGTGGCCTAACGTTAATAAAGATGTTTTAACTTTTGTCGCGTCCTGTGGGGTTTGTGCTCGCTCTAAGACCCCTCATACCCGTCCGTCTGGGACCCTCTTACCCTTCAAACTTCCGGAGCGTCCATGGACTCATTTGTCTATGGACTTCATCACGGACCTTCCTCAGTCGTCAGGGAAGACTGTCATACTGGTGGTTGTTGACAGGTTCAGTAAGATGGCACATTTCATTGCTCTTCCTGCCCTCCCTAATGCTAAAACTCTGGCGCAGGTGTTCATTGGGGAGATTGTGAGACTTCATGGGTTGCCTTCTGATGTGGTGTCAGATAGGGGGTCTCAGTTTGTGTCCAAGTTTTGGAGGGCATTTTGTTTACGTCGGGGGATGCAATTGTCATTTTCCTCGGCTTTTCATCCGCAGACCAATGGTCAGACAGAGCGTCTGAATCAAAGCCTAGAGACTTATCTTCGGTGTTTTGTCTCAGAGAACCAGGAGGACTGGTCTTCTTTCTTGCCTCTGGCAGAGTTCGCTCTTAACAACAGGCGGAGCGAGTCCACTGGTAAGTCCCCGTTTTTTGGGGCATATGGTTTTCATCCCCAGTTTTGTACATTCAATGGGGGGGGCCCTTCTGGGGTTCCTGAGGAGGAGCGTTTCTCGTCGTCACTTGCTTCAGTGTGGAGAGGTGTATTGAATAATCTGAGTGCTATGGGGAACCGTTATAAACGTATGGCTGATAGGAGGAGAGTTTCTGGTCCAGATCTTAATGTGAACGATCTGGTATGGTTGTCTACCAGGAATATAAAACTTAAAGTTCCCTCCTGGAAGCTGGGCCCCAGATTCATCGGGCCGTACAGGATCAGTTCCATAATTAATCCTGTGGCATTTCGTCTGGACCTCCCTCCTACGTTTAAAATTCATAATGTGTTCCACAAGTCATTACTTAAGAGGTACGTGGCACCAGTCATACCATCACCTCTACCTCCTCCTCCAGTGGTGGTCAATGGTAACTTGGAGTTTCAAGTGTCAAAGATCATTGACTCACGTCTGAATCGCCGGTCCCTTCAGTACTTGGTGCATTGGAAGGGGTATGGTCCAGAGGAGAGGACGTGGGTTCCTGCGTCTGACATTAACGCAGATCGTTTGGTGCGGACCTTCCACAGAACTCACCCGGGCAAACCTGGCCCTGAGGGTCCGGAGGCCCCTCGTAGAAGGGGGGGTACTGTCATGTGTGCATTGCCACGAAGATCGTCGCGGTTGCACATTCTGACTTCTCACAGCTGAGTTGCTGTTTCTTTGTGTTTGGCAGTTAGGGAGTTAATTCTGTCTGTGCTCAGTTCTGGGACTGGGTGCAGTTTCTCCCAGCTGCAATTAATTATTTGTTGATTGGTTTCCTTTAAATCTCTGGTTGTCTGTGTTGGGAGTTGCCAGTGAAATTCTTCATGCAGACCACAGATAGGATTGTATCTGTATAGACTTAAGTTAAAGAGCTCCTTAGTTGTTTTAAGCTCACCTTGCTTAGAGTTTAATATCCCAGATCATTTATGTTCCTTCTGTGTTTGAGTGTGTATGCAAGTCTGTGTTTTCTCCAGTCTGTCTAATATGTCTAATCTGTGTATTTAGCAGAGATCAGCCCATATTCCTTTGGTGGTAATCAGTATCCTTCTTAGGACTGATTACAGGGTTCAGGGACTGATAGGAGACAGGGTTAGGCTGGAGACTTGGACCTCTGAACCATTATCAGTACCTCCAAGGTGAGGGATTAGTTAGGACCCCAGTTTAGGGTCAGGTTAGACCCCGGTCCTCCTCTTTCCTGTGACAGTGTATCAAGTCCTCAAGATTAACCCTGAGTTCAACGGATATCGTGTCAGGTAAATCTATTCTATATTTTCATGCTGATGTTGCTAATCTATATGTTGTATAGAGTGTTGTTCTTTTAAGAATAGTTTACTGACATCGTACACATATCATAAAACCGCGTGACACACTGGGGGCGTGCGCTTTCACCTCTTCCTCCCAAATGCTGACAATTGTAGGTCTTCTGAGACCTCTAGATTACTAGATCAGCTGCTCAACTGTGATTGGCAAAGTCTGGGAGGATAGGGTGAAGGCGAACGGCCCCAGAGAAGACTCTGAAGAAATGCCCAGTTGCACTCCAAGCAGAGATATCACATATTACACTCCACAAACAACAAATATGAATATCTCTGCAATGGAGCAACACAGCACAAAACGGAAAAGAGCGTTAGAATCAAGGGAGCTCAGGGATTGTTACAAGATATTTAACTTAAATTTTTTTAGCAACATAACTGTGAAGGAAACAGTGTTTCTAAGAGAGGAATAAACTTTTGTATAGATCCATGTCAAATAGAAGGTACCAAGTGATAGCTGAGATCATATTTCCCAAAAATCGCAGGGGTAACTCTGTGAATCTGGACATTTGTAAGGTTATTGTTCCAGGCCAAGAATTTTATCTAAAATCACCATTACAGTTTTTTAAAGATTTTCTGGGATCCAAATAAGTTTTTGTGCAAACACACATTAGGAGGAAAAACACTTTCCTACCATTATATGACTTTGCGCTGTGCATTTTTACCAGTTTTTACTAGTTCTCCACTCTGTGGGCTCTAATTTTCAGTTATCTTTGAGCTAGTAGGAGAAGACTGGGTGATATGATGTCTCTCATACACCTCTCTAAAAGACATGAGGGAGTCCTGTTACCTGTCTCCTTAGCATGCACAGACACACGGGATTCCTGCTCTCCTGTCCCTATGTAGAACAAATTCAAAAACAGCTGCACTATAGAGAATAGTGTACAGCAGTACTGCGCAGTGTAGCTGTGAATCTAACTCTGGTGTAAGATAAAACACTAGAAAGCTTCAACACTAGTATTTTTGTGCCTTTTTGTCTATGGCTCTACTCTTTCTTATCTCCATGTTCCCTGTGTCTAGACTTCAATAGGCAGCTGTAATCTGATCCCACAGTGAGTCCGCAGTCCCTTTTGTCATGAACATGATGGCATTTTAGCTGGATTTCATAGTGGTAGTGAATAAATAGTTCAGGAGGCAATGGGAAACAAAAAAAAGTGGCTCATGGATGGAGAAAGAAGCAGCTTTCCATGATAGGATATCTAAGGAAGTTTGCTATATTTACTTATAGTCTTGATTGATACAAAGTTTATTGAAATGACAGTGACCAATTAAGTTATAGAATCCAAAGTGTCTACAAAAAGAATAGAAGAAATAATGGAATGACATACTTCTTACTGCTGGATTCACTTCAGACTTCAGTCTCAAAAAAACTACGCGAAGAACAGCAGTGCCGTTTAAGAAAAAATACACTCTTAAGAAACAAAAAAAAATACTAGTTGCAAAAACCTTGAGAGATTTGGGACCTTGTTAATGAAAGATGAGTTTCCACTGATTCTAATTGATTTAAAGTGTCTCACATCAATCAGGAAAATGTCCAGTTTTTCATCTCATTTAATTATTTACAAACTCTTTTGTTTTTTTTAAACCATTCGTGGATTGGTGTGGTCAGCTGATATTTAGTTAAGTACAAAAACTATTTTTACATAGTTTTTAATCATCTCTCATACTTGAAATTGTTATTGTTGACTAGTTCATCCAGGTATTCTGATAATGTTTGCCTCTTTTTGTCACGATACATGGGGCTTATTTGGGTATCATTTTTATATTCACTTTTTTTTGCTAATATTGGGGTAAAATGTAAAATATTAATGTGATGTTTGTCACTTTTTCCTTTTACAATCACAACAGACCGCTAAAAAACATTATAAATTGTGTTCCTCTTTTCATAGAAATTATGATTTTTGATTCTTTTTTTTATGGGGTGAGGCTAGAAACAGCAATTCAGACTGGCAGTGTCTTTTTTATAGTTTCATTTTATCTATTTTGTTTCGTTTATTTCACACATATATAAAGTCTTAAAACACTTTGGGGGGCATTTTATCATATGTAGACTTTCTTTTTACTTTTGATTTCCCCTGTAACTGTAGCTGGTATATTAGCCACAGATACAGAAGAATTGCAACCTCCGCTCTGCATAGTAGAGATGATTGTGTCTCCTAGGACCCAGCAGCTTCTGCTCCCTCCCTACACCCAGCAAACACGTGACCGCAGGTTCCGGAGGAACATATCAATAAATTATTTTTACTGCTGATTTCCCTGTAACTGTAGCTGGTACATTAGCCCAGTTACAGAGGAATTTCAACCTCCTGCCTGCATAGTAGAACTGATTGCATCTCCTAGGACCCAGCAGCTCCTTCCCTGCACCCAGCAAACACATGACCACAGGTTCCGGAGGAACATATTAATAAGTTATTTTTACTGTTGATTTCCCCTGTAACTATAGCTGGTATATTAGCCACAGTTACAGAGGAATTGCAACCTCCGCCCTGCATAGTAGAGATGATTGTGTCTCCTAGGACCCAGCAGCTTCTGTTCCCTCCCTACACCCAGCAAACACGTGACCGCAGGTTCCGGAGGAACAGATCAATAAATTATTTTTACTGCTGATTTCCCTGTAACTGTAGCTGATATATTAGCCCAGTTACAGAGGAATTTCTACCTCCTGCCTGCATAGTAGAACTGATTGCATCTCCTAGGACCCAGCAGCTACTTCCCTGCACCCAGCAAACACATGACCACAGGTTCCGAAGGAACATATTAGTAAGTTATTTTTACTTTTGATTTCCCCTGTAACTGTGGTTAGTATATTAGCCCAGTTACAGAGAAATTTCAACCTCTCGTGTGCATAGTAGAGCTGATTGCTTCTCCTAGGACCCAGCATCTCATGCTTCCTCCCTAAATCCTGCAAACATGTGACCTTTGGTTATGGAGGAAGAATCACTGACATTGTTTCCTAATCCATATACAGAAGCGCTAGTTCAGCACTGTGTATACAGTGATTGTAAAGGTAAATATGGTAATAAACCATTATTATCTTCTCTGTGGGGAGTCTGGCTGTGTCTGACAGCCAGCTACCCACCCTAAAACTGGGAAATCTCCTGCCAGTTGCTTACTCTTCACTGATATTTTAGCACATCAGTGCAGAGTAAAGGGCCCATCTCACATAGCGATATCGCTACCGAGATCGCTGCTGAGTCACTAGTTTTGTGACGCAGCAGCGAGCTCACCAGCGATATCGCTGTGTGTGACATTCAGCGACGATCAGCCCCCCTGCCGGGTATCGCTGATCGTCGCTGAAATGTCAGGACATTTTTTTGATCGCTGGTCTCCTGCTGACAGGCACGCATCGCTGCGTGTGACAGGCGGGAGACCAGCGATCCGCTGGTAACCAAGGTACACAGCGGGTTTCCAGGCGCGGGGCTGTGCCTAGAAACCCGCTGTGTACCTTGGATACCAGCTCCCTGCATCAGTGCGCTGGTATCCAACGTACACTGCGGGTAACTAAGCGATGTTACCCGCAGTGTCGCTGTCCCAGATCGCTGCCTGTTTGGCAGCTCAGCAGCGATCATGTAGCGATACACCAGCGATCCTGACAAGTGCATATCGTTGTCGGGATCGCTGGTGTATCGTTATGTGAGACCCAGCCTTAAAGTGTGGACTACCCAGATGTTTATAGTCTATGCTTCACCCACAAGTAATTAATATAATTAGTAGATTTATTACTATTATTATTTGTTATATTATTTATACTATTATATGAGAACACATACAATGTACATAGCTCCTGTTTGAATGCACTCAGCCTCCGTAGTCCCATACTATGGAGCTAAAGGCTCACCAAGTACCGCCATATGGCGCCTCTGAATAGCATCGCATCACAGGGGTATTCTCCCCAGTAGTGTTTGTACTACATAATGCAATGAAGCGTAGAACAATTATTTTCCTGTCTGTCTACTGGATATTGGTTTTACAGATCTAAAATACAGGCGTTTATTAGCCTCAATTTGCAGAAATTCCATTTTTAAATAACCTCTTAAATACAATAAATATTTAATTTTGCGAATATAAAATCTTTTGGCACCTTTCTTTCCAACTATAAACCTCAGAGGAGAACTCAGGAAGTTAAACTTATATTTAGTTTCTTTTTATTATTTATTATTATTTATTTGTTTTTCTTCTATTTAGAAAGTATCAGATTTTACATAAAAGAAAATACGGTAAATAAAAAAATGGAAATAAAAAAGCAGCAAATCCTAAAAATAAAATAAAAAATTTTAAAATAATGAAACATAATTGTTATCAATAGATTTTTCATGTCATTAGGCAGAATATTTTTATCTTTTATTCTGCGGGCCACTAAATGATTCCCATAATTCTTTTTTTTTTCTACTTTTCTGTGTTTTTGCACCATTGTTTTTGCGGATGACTAATAGAATTGAAGCTCACGCGACTCTAATAAGGATACATGTATTTTGATAATGTTATTGACGGATGCTGTGTACACAATACGGGGCTCGGTAAAAGACAGAATCTCAGCAAAATTACCTACACGTCGGCAAAATGAAGGGGGCATATGTTACGTCCACGGGGACCGGCGATGCTGAGGCTGGGTTTTGTCTCATTACGCAGCTTAGATACACGAATGCACGGCGCATATCTCACGGCTAGCACAGACAATGGACACGCAAATTGGAAACAAATACCTATTAGCATGGATTGCCATGGGAAATCTGAGTGTGTCATAGCATTTTCCTTGGTAATAAGCCATATCATTGGAGCATGGCTGCAGGTTTATGACAAATAAACAGGAGAATGTGTAATCCGATTCATCATTATTACGGCTGTGACGCGCGTGGGTTCTAGTCCCGAATATGAATAATGGAGGAAGTTTCAACTTTTTCTGTAATAAATGGATTTGTGTAAAATTTAAATGAGCTGTGTAATAGGGGGAGCGCCAGGATATCAAAAAAAATGGTGTATACGTATCTATGCAGCAGCACCCTAATTCATCAATGTCTTTGCACCTTTTTTCTCGGGTTCTAAAAATGACTTTTATGTTTGCGCCTTATTTGTTATTTATTTTGCACCTTGTTTTTACATTTTAATTAATTAATCAACCCAACGTGTGCCGTTACTAAGAATTTCCTTGAAAAATATCTCCTTGTGGAGAGTGGCATGTCAGAGTGAGAAGACTTATAAGCCATGCTCCTCTGAAAAGACAATTTGCATAGTTAAAAATTATATCATAACACAAAAAAAGAAAAGTCACTAATAAAAAATGCAAAGAATCAATCGAGGTCTTTGTCTACACACAATGGCCCCGATTCCTTAAGGCCTCAATCAGACGTCTGATTTTTTTCGCGTAGAGAAAATCGAACTGATTATTCGGATCAGAGGTTTGATCAGAGTGTGGTACAAATGTCATCCAATTTCTCATACATAGATATATTTAGAAAAAATATATCTCCACCTTCTGCATTCTGAGAGTCTATGAAAATCGATCCGCACTCGGATGTCATCTCAGTGCGGTCCGATTTCTTTCATGGACCCATTGATTTTCATTGTCTATTTTGATCCCACACACCAATCAAAATTGGACATGTCTCCTATATTTTCCGCTGACCACTTGCTCCGAGGAAAAAAATGGACATGTTAAAGGCGCCATAGACTATCAACGGATCGCACTGGCACGTGAAAATCAGATGTGTGAATAAGGCCTAAAGCGGTCATTTTTTGCACCGCAGTCTTGAAGTGTGCGGAGTCCATTTCTGTCATAACTGACATCCATTTTTTGGTGTAAATTAAGATGAATTTGTCAGTCATGCAAGGCCATGTCCCTCCAAGCTGGTGGAAATGGCCAAAAATTTAGTGGAGCTGATGAGGATTGCATAAAAATGACAAAAATCGTAACATTTTTGCCCAACTAATAGTTGTGCAAAAGTTTTGCAAAATTTTAATCAGTTTTACAACTTTAAGGAAGGGGGGTGTGGATGACAAAATGGGGACATGGCTTACAATGACCCGACATGGGTAGAATATGGCCTAAATTATGTCATCCTGAAGGTAGATAGGAAACGTTTCTAGCATTTCTAGCAAGATGGCACAGCATTCTGAACAACTAATAGTGATACATTTGCCCTTATGCCTGCAGTTTGCAGTCTAGTGGTTTCACCTGTCACTTTTCTTTTTTCGTCTTGTGGAGTTTGTTGACTTTTTTTCTCCGCTTTCTTTAAAATGATGTCGGTGGTTCCAGACTTTTGCGCAAAGTAAAAAATGTTCTTGTTTTCCTTTTACCTTTTTTGTGCTTTTTTTTTTGCAACAAGTTAAATATATTCCACTAAAATGTGGCAAAGTTTTTCTTGGATGCAATGATTGATGGAGATCGATCTGGACACCATGAGAAGCCTTCACAAAGGAACATCACACTGGTCCTACTCCCGGGATTATAGTGCAGGGTGACATAATGTATAGTAGCCAGACCCCTAACAGTTCGATGATACATTGATTTGGTCATGAAACCAGTGGTGTGGTCATTTCTCCAATGTCCCTTGAGCTGATTTTTCTACACGACGAAGCCAGGACACATGTTCCTTCCTGGTGCTACCACATGAAGCCTGTGTGGTCTAACCATGCTCCCATGGCTGCAGCGTCTCCGGACTTGTCTCCCATCGAACACATCTAGGACGTCATTGGTCAGTGATTACATAGGAGCTGCCAGCAGCAGATCTTGATGATTTGCCCAAGTGCATTCAGCAGCAGACCCTTCCTCAGACGACTATTAATGACCTCAGTGATAGCAGCCGAGGCCAGAGGTGTCGGGATTTCTGCATGTGGTGCTCATACTGATAAATCGAGATTTTGTTCACATTTTTCCATACCTTGTAGATCAGTAACACATCTATCCATCCGGTGGTTTCCAGAATTCCACGACTTTTCCTTCTTGGTGTTGAGGTGTGGACATGAACATTGTTTCACTCGTTGCTAATGGTTCGATATGACACTATTATATTAGCAGATGACCCTGTGTGGCTCGACTTTACCACTAATTGTGTGTGAACATCGAATAGACCCGCTGTGGTAATTTGTATCATCACATGGGCCCTTGATATTGTAGAATAATGGTGAATATTGGCGCTGTATGGCACTGCTGGATTGCACACAGTGGCACTGCTAGTTCCCCAAACAGTAAATGATGAATACTTTGCAGCCTACACCCTCCAACCTTCCTGCTTATTTGTGTCTCCTGCTATCCATCCCACACCTGGGTGTAGTTCCCCTTATTAACCTCGGTGATCGGCTGCCTCTAATTGCCTATTTAATTTAATGTGACATCAGACGGCACATCTCACCTTTCTCCATGTCTGCCATTAAGATTTTATGTTACCACAGCCTCGGGGTCCGTGTGTTTCTTTACACAGCGCTATTGCTTTTCTTGGATTTGTATCCAGCAAATTATAGGAAATAGTGAGGCCAAATAGCATCAGAGAGGCTTATAATGAAGGTCGTGTGAGGGCCCGAGCCGGATCTGGATCACACGAGGACATAGGATTAGAGGTGTTCAACTTATGCCAGCCATATACTAAATACCGGAAGCCCAGGTTATACCAGCTGTACATATATAATCATATACGGGAGATACCCTGGTTATACCTGCTGCACATATATAATTATATACAGAAGATGCCCAGGTTATACCAGCTGTACATATATAATTATATACAGGAGATGTCCAGGTTATACCGGCTGTACATATATAATTATATACAGGAGATGCCCAGGTTATACCAGCTGTACATATATAATTATATACAGGAGATGCCCAGGTTATACCAGCTGTACATATATAATTATATACAGGAGATACCCAGGTTATACCAGCTGTACATATATAATTATATACAGGAGATGCTCAGGTTATAACAGCTGTACATATATAATTATATACAGGAGATGTCCAGGTTATACCAGCTGTACATATATAATTATATACAGGAGATGTCCAGGTTATACCAGCTGTACATATATAATTATATACAGAAGATGCCCAGGTTATACCAGCTGTACATATATAATTATATACGGGAGATGCCCAGGTTATAGCAGCTGTACATTATATAATTATACACAGGAGATGCCCAGGTTATACCAGCTGTACATATATAATCATATACGGGAGATACCCTGATTATACCTGCTGCACATATATAATTATATACAGAAGATGCCCAGGTTATACCAGCAGTACATATATAATTATATACAGGAGATACCCAGGTTATACCAGCAGTATATATAATTATATACAGATTATACACAGGTTATACCAGCTGCACATATATAATTATATACAGAATTTTTCCAGGTCATACCAGCTGTTCATATATAGTTAAATACAGGAGATACCCAGGTTATACCACTGTACATATATAATTACATACAGATTTCCAGGTTATTCCACTGTACATATACAGTTATATAGATACCCATGTTATACCGGCTGTACATATACAACTGTGTGAAAAAGTGTTTGCCCCCTTCCTGACTTCCTATTCTTTTGCACGTTTGTCACAAAGCTTGAGAAATGGGTTTTAAAACCTTTTCCAGACTGATAGATCTCAATTACAATGTTTCTCATTTGTTCCACAATTTCTTTGGATCGTGGCATGATGTCTAGCTTTTGAGTATCCTTTGGTCTATGTCATTTTGTCAGGCAGGTCCTATTTAAGTGATTTCTTGATTGAGAATAAGTGTGGCAGTAATAAGGCCTGTGTGTGACTAGGGAATGTGAACAATGCTTCCCAAAAATGTGATAAACCACAGTTATTTTATGTTTAAGGAGGGGCAATCACCTTTTCACACAGGACCTTGTAGGTTTGGATTTCATTTTCCCTTACAAATAAAGACCTTTATTTATAAACTGCATTTTGTGTCTACCTGTGTTATCTTTGTCTACTATTTATAACTGTTTATACATTTAAGTGTGACAAACATGCAAAAGAATAGCAAATCAGGAAGGGGCAAACACTTTTTCACACAACAGTAAAAAGTTATATATATATATATATATATACCCAGCTTATATCAACTGTACATATAGAGTTATATATATTCCCAGATTATACTAGCTGTACGTATTGTAGGATGCTACTCACTTGGCTGCATGGTGAGGTAACACATGAACTGTTTCTATTTAAATGTCCAGGCTGGTTTATTGGTGCTTCATAATCCATGCCACAAGCAAAGGAAAGCAAACAGCATTTCAGTGCAGGCAAAACAAAGTAAACAGTGTCATCACAGTCACTTTAGAGCCAGTCTAGGGCACACAGGCTGGATAGCACCCAGTATACCGGCTCAGTCTGGAGACATCACACAGGAGGTCTTTTCACCTCAGGATATAGACCATGTGTCAAACTAACAGACTCCATTTTATCCTGTGACACACACCCAGGGTTGGATATGTGAGCAGCCAGACTCTCCCATATCTCAGGCTGCCGGTAAAACCTGTCCCAGTTGCACCAAACAATCCTCTTAGTACTATGTGCACTAGAGTATTATTTCAGGTTTGCATTGCAGAGGACAACCACCTCCGTGATACATATCTCCCGTCAACTATGTGTCTGGTAGCCACCTTCCAATATATACTTATATAAATACCCAGGTTATACCAGCTGTACAGTAGATATATAGTTCTATATATTAAGGTTATACCAACATGCTCTGTTACACTGAATATTTTAAGGTAAGATAAATAGTTTTAAAAAGTTTGTCTTTTATTTCGCACAAAACCTATGATAAAACTAAATGAGGGAATCCGCTGCAGTAAATAAATGAATAGTACATGTAAATAACATGGGAGACTAAGTTGACACTATTTTTATCAGCAAAGCTTAAAAGCCATCCCACCACGACAAGATGTGCCCAATTGGGACGGTCCTGGTTTTATTTTACACAATTAATTTTCTGAAATTAACCAAGACCAGCGGCACCAATGGTTCCTGAACTTGTTACCTAGTCAGTTAAAATCTCTTACAAAATGCAATTAATGTCCCAGCCCATTAAGCAAGATAGAGATGATTAATTAGGTACTTAAAGTTTATGTAAAATTATTAAATTCATGTGTTGCCCAATTGAAAAATATTCAGAATTGAGAGTCCTCAGTGGTTGATACCTTTTAATGGCTAACTGAAAAGATGGTAACAAATTGCAAGCTTTCGAGACTACTCAGGTCTCTTCATCAGGCTAAGACTAAAACAAAAACTGAAGAATCACATATTTATACACAACACAGCACAGAAACAATGCAATAGGTAAGACAAGTGACGTGAAGCAGAACTATCATTATGGGAGAGAGATGAACATAAATATCGGAACAGTTCATAGATGAAAGGAGTGTGAAAGTTTTATTGCACTCTGATTGAAGTCTGGTATTATGTTGTGATGCCCCAGAAGGTCTGAAGAGCAAATTACTTAATTGATGTAAAAAGACATAAATCCATGCGACACATTCATTCCTGCACTGGGTGTGTCAAAGGTCGTCATGAGTTTATATTCCCAAACTTTTCTGTCTCTCTCAGATTTAAATTTAGCTTCTAATACAAGTAATTTCATGTCCATCATGCTATGATCGGGGATGCAAAAATGTTTTGCCACAGGTAGATACATTCTGTTTTCTCTTATTGTGTGGCGATGAGAATTCATCCTAGTTCTCAGTTTTTGCCCTATCTCCCCCACATACGGACCCCCAGTTGGACATTTAGTACAAATAATTAGGTACGCCACATTAGATGTGATGCAGCTGAAAGTACCTGGTATCTTGTAGTCCTGATGTGAGTTGGGGATCTTTATCTTGTCCGTGGTAATTATAAATGGACAGGTTTTAAATTTTTTCTTGTTGCAGGGAAAAATGGCATTAGGGAGTGTTAGCTTTGAGAGCCAAGTCAGTGAAAAGATGGTGTGGGTAGAATAGAGCTAGTACATGTAGAAGTTTTTGATCCACGTGATAACTCGGCATGATAATTCTCATTAGTGATGGTTGGAAAATAGATAAAAGGTTTGGAAGTGGAGCCAAGAGTATTCCCATAACAGGGAAAAATCCCCTGCTAATCGTAGAAGAAGTAATAGGGACGTAATAAATGAGAGAGTAGCCATAAAGAGCCCTAGATATTGGTACCAGAGAGGTGTAGATTGGCTCCCAAATATTTGTACTCAAGCGAATCGGTCTAGAGATAATCCATGAGCATGCAAAATGCATTCAGCTATTCTGAGTGTCCGTACAAAGCAGGTAGACGCAAAAGACTGAGATTTGTGAACAAGCTGGAGGGGATTTGTGGTAGATGGAAGACCTGTACTGAAGGTCTTGTAGATCATTGGCAGTTTTCAGTGACATATCGAGAAAACAACTACAACCCAACTACTGGCCAACAATCCAACCACTTGCTAACAATCTAATCACTTGCCAACAATCCAACCAATGGCCAACAATACAATCACTAGCCAACAGTCCAACCACTTGCCAACAATCCAACCACTGTTCAACAGTACAACCACTTGCCAACAATCCAACCACTGTTCAAGAATACAACCACTGGCCAACAATCTACCACTGACCAACAATCCAACCACTGACCAGCAATCATACCACTGACCAACAATCCAACCACTTGCCAACAATCCAACCACTTTTCAACAATACAACCACTGACCAACAATCCAACCACTGACCAGCAATCCTACCACTGACCGACAATCCAACCACTGGCAAACAGAACAACCACTGGTCAACAATTCGACCACTAGCCATCAATCCAACCACTGTTCAACAGTACAACCACTTGCCAACAATCCTACCACTGACCAACAATCCAACCACTTGCCAAAAATCCAACCACGTTCAACAATACAACCACTGGCCAGCAATCCTACCATTGACCAACAATCCAACCACTGACCAGCAATCCTACCACTCACCGACAATCCAACCACTGTTCAACAATACAACCACTGGCCAGCAATCCTACCACTCACGTACAATCCAACCACTGGCAAACAGAACAACCACTGGTCAACAATTTGACCACTAGCCAACAATCCAACCATTGGCCACTTGTGATGAACTGTAGCTCTAACAATTAGATATCTTCCTCCCTACATAAAGACTGTGAAGTAAAGTCGAGGTAGCAACCTGTGCTATTCTTCCACCATACGGGCAGTGCAACCAGTAGATTTCACCATTTTATTTAGGGTTGCTCACATATGTCCATCAAATCCAAATTAGAGGATTGTAAGATCCTATATATGGTGGCTCCTCCTAACTATTTATGAATTGACCGTGCCAAATGTGATAACTTCCTTTAAGTGAGTGTTGGGTAAGGTTTGCACATGTAATCAATAACTATGGAATCCTTTTATATCCCCCCACATCAAAACTGATTTACAAATGTCCTAATTTATAGTGAACTATGAGAAATCAATTTGGATATCAGCATCTCATACAGCAGCCGTAAGGAGTTTCCGATGAGCCGGTAGAGAGCAGTCCTTTATTGAAATGCAAATGGTTCAGAAACGGAAGTAAATGTATATTTTATATCGTTAGCAGTATACATGTATGTGCACAATGGAAGCCGCATTCGTTAACACGTCCCTTGTGAATTAATTACTACTGTATATGTAGATCTTCTGTTATAATCCGCCCTGGTGAATGGTATTAATGAAACATCTGGATGTCGACTTCCAGCTGCTGTGAGGATACCGTACCCTGAACAGGAAGATATTAGCATTTGTTTTCATGTGTGATCTGCCGAGAACTCAATCAACTAATTACTGCAGCATTTTCCATGGGCGCCTACCAATAGAAAGTCAATAGCACAGAACGGGACAATGCATTAGTTACATTGGTGTCTCATGTACAGTATATAGCTTGTATAGGTGACAGCTATTGTACAACCTTCCAGATAGCCATAGAGACACAGACCCTGAAGTCGTGAAGAAGCTAAAATCTAAACTGATGGTTACAACTTCCAACATTTCAAAAAGGATAATGAAGGGATAACAAGGATCTCTGATTGCCGAGTGGTATAAATTTAGGACTTCTTGCAAGTTTTACTATTTTCAAAGAGTTATTCCAACCAAAAACAATGTAGCATTACTCTGTGCCCAATGAAATCAGTTGCTTGTCAAAGTAATACAGGAACAGGCTGAATAACTAAAAATTGTTTTTGGTTCAAATTTAAAGAGTTATTTCAACCAAAAACAATTTTCATTTCTTCATCCTGTTCCTTTATTACTTTGACAGTCAATTGATTTTATTGGGCCCGGTGTAATGCTAAATTTGTCTTGAGGGGGCGCTGTAGAAAAATTTATTAAGTCCCCCCCACCCCAACAAAATACAACTAATCCCTGTAGTTGTTAGTAGCAGTGCACCACGTCCTCGGCTTGCTTTGGGAAGAACTTTTGATGAGTTTATTGTGTTTGGTTTAGTGGTTATTGTGAAAGCTGCAATATTTCTGGGCTTAGTATTGCTTAGTAATAAGTTTGCAACTTCCCCTTTAAGGATTATGGGGAAAATCTATGGCATAAAAGTGACATAAGATGAACCAAAGTTTGTCGCAAATATTATTTGTGTAAAACGTTACAACTTTTTGACCTTTCACACTTTGTCATAAAGTGTGGGGTTAGCAAAGGTGCATGGCCTCCCACAGCACAGCTTTACTATACGGTATACCAAAAACCAGTGTATGTTGTAGGCTTAATTTATTTCAGGTCATTGCTGGGGCAGATTTCATTTTCTGGTGCATGAACAGCCCAAATATGGCAATTTAGTGGCACCAAATTTGGAAGGCTGTTGGTGTAAGACTGGCATATTGCACACCAACCTTGATAAATTCCCCCTATGTGTATGTAGATTTTTTAGGTAGAAGATCAGAGAAAATGTCATGTACATATTTTTATTAAAAGGGGATATGTGGACAGAATTTACATAAAACAAGGGAGGGTACTATAGTTTTTCTCAGCTTCCAGGATTTGGATTTTGCCAATGCCAATTATATTACTTTTTTTTTAGTTCAGATGTCTATTGGCATGGTATGTATCTGCGGTTGCCAGAGATTTATTGTGTGATTACAGAGAATCTTCCCTGGGGGGTGGCCATATTAGAGACACCCACTTTCTTCCTGCATTTTCTGTACCTGAAAATAGTGAGGGAAGCCGATCTACCTGACAGACTGAGTTACTGAATTCAGGGTTTATCTGTGTGCATTGTCTTGCTATCCATTCTTATCTATCCCCCAGGAGAACAATAGAGTTTTTAGTCACTCACTCACCCTCCAATGACTCTGCTGACCCTGTCAAGTCTATGGGGCTAAGCTGGCAAGTTACAAAAAAAATACTTGAATGTGTCAGTCCATTGTGACTTGTATAGTGGCTAGTGTGAAAACTGCAAACTTTTCAGATTTTTTTTATGTGGAAAGTTAGATGACTCTGCTGACTCTGTCAAAGTCTACACAGCAAAGCTGATTAGTGAGCTACAGAAATTGGGAAGTGTCAGCCTATTGTTACTGTTCTAGTGGCCAGTGTGAAAGCTGCAAACATTTAAGATTTTTCTTTTGTGGAAAGTCATATGACTGCTGATTCTGTCAAAGCCTACAGAGCAAAGCTGACTAGTGAGCTACAGAAAATGAGAAGTGAAGACTTCAATTGAAGTCTTCAAACAGAGGCTGGACATACATCTGTCTGGGATGATTTAGTGAATCCTGCTTTGAGCAGGGGGTTGGACCAGATGACCCAGGAGGTCCCTTCCAACTCTACCATTCTATGATTCTATGAAACACAAACATATGAGCCATGCACACAGTGAATAAGCCTGTAGGGACATTGTTCACACCATCAGAAGACTGAAACATAGAAAAGCACAGTAAAACCAACGTATAAAAATACTCTTTTGTAAAAAAGTAACAGTAAACTGCAAGTGCTAGTAAAAAGATGATAACACACAGGGTATTTTGTTGATACGTTTTTTGCAAAAAATGTATACTAAGCCGCTCTACCAAACGTCAAGGTATACCCATATCAGAGCAGTCCCTAACTAATGTATTTAATCCCTAACTGATGTATTTAAAAAACTGGTCATGCGTATAGTATCGATATGAGCAGGATTCAGAAAGGGAATGTCCAATGTGGACACGCTGCAGAGAATGGCCTTTATGTGCATGGCTCACAAAGGAGGGGTGGAAACCTCCCTAGTCTTGCAAAAACAAGAAAAAAATTGAATACAAACAGAAACACATGAGCCATGCACACAGTGAACAAGCCTGTAGGGACATTGTTCACACCACCAGAAGACTGAAACATAGAAATGCATAGTAAAACCAACGTATAAAAATACTCTGTTGTAAAAAAAGTAACAGTAAACAGCAATACGGGTGTACCTGATATGGGTATACCTAGACGTTTTGTAGAGCGGCTTAGTATAAATTTTTTGGAAAAAATGTATCAACCAAATACCGTGTTTTATCATCTTTTTACTAGCACTTGCTGTTTACTGTTACTTTTTTACAACAGAGTATTTTTATACATTGGTTTTACTATGCTTTTCTATGTTTCAGAAAATGAGAAGTGTCAGCTTATTGTTACACTTATTGTTACTTTTCTAGTGGCTAGTGTGAAAACTGTTAACTTGTAAGAGGTTGTATGTGGAAAGTGAAATTAGTCTGCTGTCTCTGTCAAAGTCTACACAGCAAAGCCAACTAGTGAGCTACAGAATCCAGGAAGCATCTGCTTATTGTATATGCTCCAGTGGCCAGTGCGAAAACTGCAATATTTTAAGCATTTTTATGTGAAAGATGAAATGACTCTGCTAAACTTGTCATGATCTAAACTGCACAGCTGACAAGTGAAGTACACAAAACAGGAAGTGTCTGTGTATTGTGTAAGCTATAGTGGCCAGTATGAAAGATATATTTTAAGCATATTTTTAAAGTGGAAAATCAGATGACTGCTGCGTCTATGACAGTCTATACAGCAAAACTGGCAGGTGTTGGCCTGCTGTAACTGCTCTATAGACCACTATGAAAACTGCAAAAAAAATTTTTTTCTGTGACTAGTTACACTAGAAAAATATAAAAACAGCACAAGTGGGAAAATAAAAGTATTTTGTGGCAACACATTCCTTTCACTGAATATATTCCCTGCCAATATTGTGGGATATTTCACGCTGAGTACAATAAATATTTCACAAGTGACAGGATCATCTCAGAACTTCATGATGTAATATGTACTTTATATTTTTCACCGATTCTGGGGATTTATGTTTTATTGAAATCTGAGCTTCATAAAGTCTCCTCTACTTGTACGGCAGCTCTGAGCTGAAATCCAGCGCTGAAGATCTATGAAATGCAGACACTCAGTTACGAAGCCTGAGAATAGAAGAATGTCTAATACCGGCCATATGCTATTTTCTGTCCATGATATCACGCTGCTATTTTTGTACTGGCAGCTTGTATCTTAACGTGAAGATGGAAGATGTAAAATGAGGGATCTCAGTACATTTGGAAAATCTCCAAATTCTGCTAAGCAGCACACTTAAAGGGAATCTATCATGAGAAATTGACATATTATTTGTATCAAGTTTTTATTAAAACTTATTTATTGGTGTTTGCATTTTCCTTTTCACATTTTTCACAATGACATTTCCTACTCTACGCAGCTCACTTTTTAACTTTGCTGTACAAATTGGGACATAATGAGCAGAGCCATCTTATTATCATAGGACAGTAGGGAATATTATGATAGCTCTATTCTACGCAGGCTGAATAGAAAAACTATACAATTTACCAATAGAACTTCAACTATACAGTGTTTTCCTAGTTAGGCAGCTGCTTGTTCTCCAGAGCTGCTATTACAATTACAGTTGACTTTTCAGTTCTGCTATACAACCTGAGACATAATAAGCAGAGTCATCTCTTTATCCTTAGACTGTAGGGAATATAATGGCAGAAAGAATCTAATATAGTAATACTATAGACCAGAGGTCTCAAACCACATTCCTCAAGGGCCGCAAACAGGTTATGTTTTCAGGATTTCCTTGTATTGTACAGGTGATAATTTAATCACCTGCACAGATAATGATTCCAGCACCTAGTGCAATGCTAAGGAAATATTGAAAACACGCACGGTTTGCGGCCCTTGAGGAATGCAGTTTGAGACCCCTGCTGTAGACTATAGAAACCTAACTTTCCTTCCACATTGTTTTACTTGTTAGCGCAGCTGTTTGTGCTCCAGAGCTGATCTCCAAAGATTCATATAATTTTCAGACATTTTGAGGCTTTGGAAAACTTTTTTGGTCATTGGACATTCATACTAGTATTCACAAACATGTCCTTCTCGCCTTGTCCACTCCCTCTCGTAGAACTCTCACTTTTGGGTATATTACTCATAAGGCTGTGGTTCCACGGTCCGGAACCACAGTGCTTTGGATGGAGCGGAATTCCGCTCCGTCTAAGCCCCGCCCCTTTATGACGCGCGATCTTTCCGGAGGTGTTCAGGACACCTCCGGAACACCTCCGGAAAGAGCGCAGGGCTGCATAGCCCTGTGTTAATTCTGTTGCGGCGACGCACCGTCGCCGCAATACGCGAGGACATGCTGCGGTCTAAAAAGACGCGCGCCATGTCCGTTTACGCAGGTTTGCACCTGCGTATTGTTACGCATAGTGGAGACGGGATTTCTTGAAATCCCCTCCACTATGCTGTAACATCTGGACGCTGCGTGTTTGGCGCTGCGCCAGCGCACAGCGCCAAACACGCGGCATATCCTGACCGTGGAAACTCACCCTAAGGGTATGTGCAGACATTGCAGATTGAGCTCTGGAATTTCCTGAGCGGATTCTGCATCTCTTGGCAGAAATGCATGTAAAAATCCACGAGTATTTTATGCAGATTTTAACCGATTTTGTGCGGATTTTGTGCGTTTTTTGCGGATTGTGATGCGTTTTTTGCCCTGTGGATTTAACTAATTTAATGGGTGTAGGAACGCAGTGGATCCGCAAAAAGAATTGACATGCTGCGGAAAATAAACCGCTGCGGATTCAGTGCGGAATTTTCCGCAGCATGTGCACATCAATTTTTTTTTTCCCATTGGTTAACATTGTTTGCTCCTCTGCGGATCCGCAACAAATCTGCAAAGTGTGCATACCTAAATGTATCAATTTCGTTTAATCGATTTAATAAACAAGAAAAGGAAATTGTAACAATGATATAGAGACTCACGCATCACCAACTAGCAGCAGCGCTTTTCATTCATTTCACTGGAGGGAGATGATTGTTTAAGAACAATCACATTGGGTGAATTCAAAAATTTGTAATTTCTGTACTTTCAAAAACATTTCCATAGGTGTCAGGTTAGCAAGAGGGAAGCTAGCAAGGGTATTAAGTAGTGTTGAGCGATATTGCTCGATATCTAAAAATATCGTATCGAAATTGTATCGCCGATAGCACTAAATATCGGCGATATCCGATTTCGATACCGGAAGTCCCATGTAAGTCTATGGGAACAAAATATCGCAACAAAAAAAACCCTTTCTTTCGTTGTAAACACAAAATATACACACATAGAATACATATATATATATATATATACATGTCATTGTGACATATATATACATATATGTATAGTTTATACACTTCTACATAGTAAAATAGCCTCTGATTCAATTGCCGGGTAAAGACGTGACATACCCCATAGAAGTCGACGGGCTCGGTGCCGAGTACCCGAAAACCTCTGGCTCTGTGCGACTCAACTTGGGCGTCACGAACAGGATTCTGTAGCTCGCTATAAGCGAGTCCTGTGTGCCTGAATTGCACTGGTTTTGTGCTTGAGAATTGCTAAAATCATCAGAGAATGTATTTGCCATTTTTCCGCCATATCTGCGTCACGACGAGGCACTGGTGAAGAAGAAGGGCGTGCTCTTCGTGGGTGTCACTCACTCAGTGGCGTGAAAACGATGGCCGACCACTCTAAATGGTACTGCAATGTAAGATCGTGCCCCACAGCTCTTGAGTTCCGCCTCCTCATCCTCCTCAGTGGGCGGAAACTAACACGAAGGTCCCGCCTCACTACAAAAGAGGGGCCCTCTCCAGATGCTAATGACACATGTGACTTGGCAGAGATGGCTAATGGACATGACGAGCAGAAGTGGGAAGGGATGGAGCAGTCAGAGCTCTCCCCCCACGGAAGCGACCCGATCGCCACAGAATCACCGTTGGGCACCCGGCCTGGAAACCCTCCTACGCTGCAAGAAGCGGAGGATACCCTAAGAGGCCTGGCCCGGCACCGGGAGGAGGTCGCCAGGATGGAAGCCAGCTGGCGTGCCCTAAAAATAAACTTGGAGCGGCGCCAATCCCTCTTACCTGAAGTGTCTGTACCGGAAGGTGAAGCACCCGTTCTAGTAGAGGAGTCCTTGCAATGTGATCCGGTTGACGTTGTCGCAGTGGAGGCACCCGTTCCTGCAAAAACCGCAGCACCGTCAGCAGCACCCCAGATCCCGCTGTCTGCCCCCGTCGCTGAGACAGAAGAAGCGACACCCGTCCTCATGGAGGAGGCCGCGCAGGCACCAGAGCACTACCTGCCTGTACCGGAGCCCCGACTGTCATCTGATTTAGAGCCGTCTGCTTCCTCCGCAGGGGAGCGCCGCCAGGACTGGGGGGCGACAGGAGAGCTGCCGCAAAAACCGGACACTGTAAGCTGCAGTTTGATGGTGGAGACATGGAGCAGCTGGTGGAGGAGAATTACAACCGGCGTCAGGAGGAAGAGTGGAGACGTTGGGAGCGGGAAGCAGAGCGACAAAGGGAGCAGCGAGAAACCCTAAAACTTCGCCAACGTAACCTGGAGAAGGACCGGGCAGATAAGGACCGGATGAGAAAGGATAAAGGAACCCTGAGTGAGCCGCGGCGTAAGGGTGCAGTACGGAGCTTTAAATTGAAAGGTGGTTGGGGCTTCATCAAGGAGCCTGGACTTTATTTAGAAGTCTTTGTGACCCGGCGGGACGTGGAGGCTCACCTCCCAGAAGGACACCCGGGGAGGGACCTGTTGCCAGGAGACTTGGTGACTTACACCCGACACTGGGGTTACAATGGGTGGTACGCCCTAAATGTTACCAGGTGCGACCCCTACTCCCCAGTGTGTGAGGAACCTGTGAGACCCTCGAAGCCTTCAGCCTCCCACATCCAGGCCTCTGCAAAAGTGCCCACCCCACGCCGTAAATCTCCCCAGCCTCCCTCAGTGGTCTCCTCAGCAGCCCCAGCTATGGACATGATAAGTATAGCTGGCCCGTACCCGGCGCCTGTTAGGCCCCCTGGGGTTCGTACAGTCCGGGACATAGGGCTCCAGACCGGAGGGAGATGAAAGAGGTGGCCACACAGACCCAGATAGCGGGTCACGACGTCACTGTACAGGCCACACGACGTCATCAGGTCCTGGTGGTCCTTGGTGCCTCGGATGTTTGGCAATCTCAAGAAGAGTACCAGGTGGTACCTGGAAGAGGCCAGCCAAAGAATTATAAATAACCCGGACAGGGTCCCTGTATGTAAATAGTTAAATTGTTTATGTACCCGGACGGGTGAATGTTCCTAAAAAAGTTTTTTAATTTAATAAAAAAAAACAACACAGTTTTCATTTCTTTTATTACTGTCTCATCCTGCGACGCCATCGATCTCCTGTAAAAAAAAAGAAAAAAAAAAAAGTATACCACCTGACCGACGCAGTCCATAGTAACGAGTGTCCCACGACGATCCAGCTCTGCTACATCAGAATGACAGGCAGAGCCAGTCATCCCGGCGCAGCACAGCTGATTACCTGCTTCCCCGGCGGTGACGTCATCGGACTGACTGCTTTACGGCCGGGATTACCCTGCAGTCACTGCAGTTATCGCGAAAAAACTGCATGTGACCGCCAGGGAGAAGATAATGGCGGCCATCAAGCAGTCCAGGACGTGACCGCAGGAGATCTTCTGCCAGGTAAGTGCCGCTGACTCCTGACAGACCCGACCGACGGACTCTCACAGTGACAGTGACAAATCCGATTCCGGTATTCGATAAGACGAAAATATCGAAACGAATTATCGAAAGGCGATAGAGCTAATATCGGCCGATAGCCGATATTTGCATTATCGTATCGCTCAACACTAGTATTAAGATATAGAGCAAGGGCAAAGAAAATTAACCTTTCCCCTGGGGGCAGGAAAACTTGGCTGCACCTGATGGGAAGAAATGCCCCAAAAATAACAAAATTAGGATTTAAATTGTGTTGTTCATTTCTTATTATTATGTTCAGTTGTTTCCATTTTTTTAGGACATTTTTTATTACTTCCATGAAACGAACTTGTTAATTAAATTAGACATTACTCCATCCTGTTTTCCGAAAGCTCCATAATAATCTCCAAATTACTGTTCAGGATTGTGAACATCTGCGTAATAAGACTTTGTGTCCTTCTCTAGATGTATAATGGCCAAATCCTCTTTGTTCCTGATTGAGACTCAGGATGAGTTAAGTTTCTGGCTGGGAGTCTGTACATGGCTGATTCATTACTGAGAATTAACCACACGCTGCTTCTGGATATAAGAAATGTCATTAGCAGCGTTTGACTAGATGGTGCAGACGCCGGTTCACCGGCAGATCAGGGACCGAGGTCAAGTTGAAGACAACAAACAAACAGAAGCAGCTTCATTATCAATATAGGGACTACGCCTCCATTCACACTTCTAGTCCTGGGACTGATGATGATTTATGCTCTTATGGATTTTTACTTTAAATATTCACTCCGGCTGCACATTGGAGTCCTATATTGTGATACATTTGTCATCACTGAGATACTGAAGAACATAGAATACATTACTGGGTATCAGTGCACAGGCTGCACAGGATGTATTAGGATGTTTATACACCATTATAAAATGGTCTTGCTCTGAGGATATCATGGTTACATGACTACTAACTCAAGGCAGTGGTGGCCCAGTAGGTAACTTAGCAGCACTATAGCCTTGAAGCGCTGGAGTCCTGGGTTCAAATCCCACCAAGGACGACATCTGCAAGCAGTTTGTATGTTCTCCCCTTGTTTCCTCCGGTTTCCTCGCAAACTCCAAAAACTGGTAGAGAATTTAGATTGTGAGTCCAGATGAGGACTCTGAGGATGATCATTTCTGTGGACCTATTGGTGCTTCGTAAGTGAGTAAAATAAATAAATATTGTCATTTACGAGATGAATTGCCCATAGGGTTTGTTATAGGAAGAAGTTCAGTAGCATCCAAGGGATTGACAGCTATGGGAATATCAAGTCCTAATCCCCTCACCTCCTATGATGATATTGTCATGGGAGAAAATCCACACAAAAGCTATAGATGGGCATTGTAGTGGTGTCTAAAAGAACAACAGCTAAGGGGGAGCAAAGACCCCCTAGGGAAATTGATGCTAAGTTCAAAACCTGTTCTGAGAAGACTTTGTCACTTACTGAAAATATGTCTATAGCGGTGTTCTAGAGAGAGAAAGTTTGGTGATGTTCAAGAGACCCACGTCCTACAGATGCAAAATCTGGAATGATATTGTTGCTTATTGGAAGAAATGTCCATAGTGGTGTCCAAAAGAATAACAGCTGAAGGGGCATAGACCCTCCTTACTAAACAGATAAAAGTCATAAATCAGCTCTAAGGTGACACTATTGTTCCCTAGAGGAGATGCCCTTATTGGTGTTCTCTCTCTCTCTCTCTGGAGAAGTTTGGTGGTGGTCAAGAACTGAGAAGGGGTCAGAGATCCTTCTTCCTAAACAGGTACAAGTCATCAATCCTTTCTGTCATGATTCCACTACTTACTAGGAGAAATGCCCACAGTGGAGTTCTAGAGAGATGAAATTTGGAAGTGGCCAACAGAATAAGATCTAAGGAGCACTATGGAGCCCTTCTTAGCCAATTCCAAGTAATGAACCTCTTCTGAAATGACACTCTCACTTATTAGATGAAAGGTGCTGGGGGGAGGGTTCTAGAGAAGAAATGTTTAGTTGTATCCCACAAAATAACAACTGAGGGGGTTCATGAACCAATCTTCCTAAACAAGTCATAAACCACTTCATAGGTGATATTGTTTTTTACCGGAGGAAATGCCATAGTGGTGTTCAACAGAGCAGACATTCAGATGTGTTCAAAAGAGTTACAACTCAGGGGGCTATTGATGACCTATCCTAGAAGGTGAAGGCCAAGTCTTGGATCCCTTCCAGAATCATCTTTTCGTCTACCATATGAAATGCGCACAAGGGCTTCTGGAGAAGGGATGATGAACAGTTGGGTAATTGGACACTAGAATGACAGGTGAATTTCTTTTTTGCTCTACAGGTACAATGGTAAACTTTGCAGATATGGAGCTAGTTTTCTCCTAACCTGGAGCAAAGAACAAGTCTTAGCTCTGTAGCAAAATAGTCTGACCAAGGAAAAGTGGTGTGTGTTGTTGTGCTGTCCAGCACCTTCCACCACTGCCCAATGTGATGTATTGTCCTTTGTGACAATGAGTTAATGCGATGGCGCCTTACATGACAAGCCCTCTCATGGCAGTGAGCCACAGTGATGTGCCGTCCATAGGCGTTTGGGAAAGTGAACAATAAATTGTTACATAGTGGCGGTATTACGGAGCGGGTGGCGGCAATCTCATTGGTTTAGTTGTTTAGTGTGAGTAGTTTTTTGAGCAATTCCCCATTTTTTTCATGAAATATTGATGCACTTTGACTTCTACAGTCGTATAGATAGATTTACTATCGCAGGTAGTCGGGTTATTGCATCATCGTTATAGCCTTTGCCTAAGTCCCGGTCCGCTAGGAAGACATTAGCATAAAAAATTTACACCAGACAATCTGCTCTCTGCTTCTCCGGAGCTGGATGCAAGCGCAGACCGAAGGCGACGTGCAGATTACTGCAGCACTATGTTACTACATTTGGGTTGTTGTTTGGAATTTTTTGTTCTAGAAGAATTTGAAAACTTTATACCTGGAAACTCAGGCTCTTTTCTCTCTTCATGTCACACTCACTGGGACGCAGGAAGATGGATAGTGGGAAACTTAGGTATAGGATGCTGTTTGATGCTCCTGATATTATACAAGGCAGGTAAAGCAGCTTTGTCGTGTGAGGAGCCCAGCAAACAGGGATTAGACATAGTGGGAAGATGGATATTGGAATTTATAGATTAGAAGTGGACAGTGATGGGGATTTTAGGTTAAGAGGTGAATTTAATTATATAGTCGTAGTCACATCTGATTATTTGCTCGGCCATAGAGCTAGAGAATCGTAGACATTTAAAAAACAATAATGGCCCCAGTGGTAAAAGAAACCCAAAAAAGTGTTGCCCGTGATCTGTGTGTCTACATAAAGACCATCAGGATTGGGATTGTTGAATGGAAAAGTGTATGTAAAAGACATATGAAGGAGGCCATCGACTATGATGGGAGCGTGTTCTTGTAAGAGGAAGTACAAGATTGGGAGTACCTGTCTCACACCGATTCCGGAACCACCGGGGCTGTCACCAATGTTGCAACGGGGAAGACTTTCTTACAAGGACCGTCCCTTGCATGTGACTGAGGTAGGCGGGGCGGCATTAAAAAGCGCTGAGCGCGGGAAAGGAGGCAGAGTCCAGGAAGGAAAGCTAAGCGGACGGTCAGGTGCAGTGTTGACTGTGAGAGCAGAGCACCCCGTAAGCGCAGGGCGACTTGACCCGTTTCCTGCATACACTTCCGCTGCACGACAACTACAGGCTGCCATTCCCCCACTTTCTTCCGTGCCCGGAAGTGACTCTCGTTTGACGCCAGAGACTGCAACGGGTGCGTGTCGCCATAAGCAACAGGTGACGAGGCCAGAGTCGATTGACCAGGTACTATCATACATCGCAGAGCGAAGCCTTGCTCTGTACTGAACTGAGCACAGTGTTTGGCATTCGGGAGTACGGAAACTTACCGCATCCTTCAAGGACTCTTCCCCTGCTCCGTGGATCGGAACACCGTCCGCTACAAACACCTTTGAGACGTCATGTGCCACTGTTGTTGGTGCCACCGTTGGAGAAGTGAGACGCTGCAATCAAGACTACTACAGACAGATACATTTTTCTGCCTTTTTTGCTATTGAACTATCGTTCACCCTGTCCTATCCCTACTAAGCTCCCAATTCTGCCCAAATCCCATCACACTTCCTTGTCCCTTCACTCCTGCGTGGAGTATATGTGTTGTTAATAAATCTGTTAACTCTTGATCTGCCTCCTGACCGTGACGACATCTCACGTTCCTGCGGTTACTTCATTCTCCCGTGTGGATGGAGCACAACACAAACTTTGCAGATTATGTATTTAGTAGTTAAAAAAGTTACGTTACCAAATGACTAAGCTCCACCTGTCAACTTCTGCACGAATGTAAAGGAATTGCTGTGGGTTTTTCTTCGGAATTTTTTTGATGGAAAATTCACAGTGGATTACAGAAGTAAGAAAGTGAATGAGTTATCAAAACACACTGCTGATAAAGTCCAACACCCACAGTAAAAATCAGTGACAGATTCTGTAATGGATTTTTTTAATCACATGGGAACATACTGTAACATGCCCCTATTATATGGACTCCGATCTGAGGTCTTGTCAGTGTTCTCTGCACAATCTTCTGCAATGTGCAATATAGCAATGTGATGATTCCACCACTCATGGTGTCCTACGGACACTGTGAGTGATAGCTCAGCCACTCTATAGGATCAGGGGCATGCTGGGCTGTCAGTATTGGGAGTAACAGCTCAGCTGACCAATCTGGCTTTGCCTGCAGATTTCCCCCAGGTGTCACCAGTTCAGGGTGATTACCAGACTATTTAGCTGGTTGGCAATGGTCAAACCATTGCCAGTCAAAACCTTGCTTGGTGGTGTGTTTGCTCTGTGCTCTGATATGCTGATCTTTGTTGCCAGACCTCGGATTTACATTTTGACTACTCGTTTCTATTACCCCTTACTCTGACGTTAGTTACCTGACCTCGGACTTTGCCTTTGACTGTTCCAATTGTTTATCCTTCTTGTCCTTGACACACTATCCTGGCATTTGACCTTGGATTCTTTGACTTCTCCACCTCACGGTTGTCCATCAGAAGTGACCCATTGTCACAAGCAGCTGGCATTTTCGATACAACTTGAATTTGTGTGAATTTGCCGGGTCCAGCAAATTTATAAAAATTACACATCAATTTAATTTGCATTTTATCATTTCGCTCATCACTAGGATATAATATCACTTTATGATCTATTTTTTGTACTACTTCAAGGACCTCCACCAATACTGAACATGAATGACTGTAGATATATTTTCCCTGTTCACTTATTACCACTATCAAAGACTCATGATAATAGGAGGATCTGTCAAAACTTTTCAATTGGGACCCACAAGTTTTGAACCCCTATGCTCAAAGCCACATAAGAGGCAGTTGAGTTTCTGTAGAGAACCCTGCTCATAACAGAAGCCAGAAAAGAGCGTGAAACTCGTATGAGGCTGGTCTTAAGGGGGTGAAGAATTATGTCCCTTTCATTTTGAAATCTTATAAATTCGTCCCCCACCCATTGGTGTAACTAGAGCCTGATGGGTCCCAGTGCAAAATTTGGACCTGGGTCCCCACCTGCATTTTAGTCAGAAGTATGGGCATGTGTAGTGTTTTAGATCCTATAGAGACATGCATGTTCACCACCTTGGAATAATGATCCCCATCCTGCCTCCTTCCTATAATAATCCCCCTCATCCTGGCCCCATCCTGTATTAATGTCCGCCATTCTGAGCCTCTTCCAGTAATAATGTCCCCATTCCTGGCCCCATTTAGTAATAATGCCCCCCACCAATAACAATGTCTCCATTCCTGGGCCCCTTCCTGGTATAATGTCCTTCATCCTGGTACTGTGTCCCCAATTCTTGTATAATGCCCTCATCCTGGTACAATGTCTCTCATCCTGGTACTATGTCCCCATACTTGTGCAATGTCCCCCTCCTGGTATAATGTCCCTCATCCTGGTACAATGCCCCCCATCCTTGTGCAATGTCCTCATCCTGGTATAATGTCCCCCATCCTGGTACAATTCCCCCCATCCTTATGCAATGTCCCATCCTGGTACAATGCCCCCATCCTTGTGCAATGTCCCCATCCTGGTATAATGTCCCCCATCCTTGTGCAATGTCCTCATCCTGGTATAATGTCCCCCATCCTGGTACTATGTCCCCCATCCTTGTACAATGTATCTATCCTGGTATAATGTCCCCCATCCTGGTATCCTGCCCCCCATCTTGGACTCCATCCATCCTTCTCTAGCACATTTTAAAAAGAAGCAAATGATTATTCATACCTTAACCCGCTTCCATGATATGTGTCATCCCCACTATAGCTGGCACAGAAGCTGGCAGATGACTTCGGCATGCTGGCATGGGCAGTGCATGATGTCACTGCCATTTGCCAACTGTCACGAGTAGTGTTGAGCATTCCGATACTGCAAATATCGGGTATCGGCCGATATTAGCTGTATCGGAATTCCGATTCCGAGTTCCGATATTTTCGTCTTATCGGATACCGGAATCGGAATTGTCACTGTCACTGTCAGTGTCCGTCTGTCGGGTCTGTCAGGAGTCAGCGGCACTTACCCGGCAGAAGATCTCCGGCGGTCACGTCCTGGACTGCTTCATGGCCGCAATCTTCTTTCCCCGGCGGTCACATGCAGTTTCTCGCGATAACTGCAGTGACTGCTGGGTAATCCGGCCGTAAAGCAGTCAGTCCGATGACGTCACCGCCGGGGAAGCAGGTAATCAGCTGTGCTGCGTTGCAATGACAGGCTCTGCCTGTCATTCTGATGTAGCAGAGCTGGATCGTCGTGGGACAGTCGTTACTATGGACTGCGTCGGACAGGTGGTATACTGTTGGTTTGTTTTTTTTCTTTTTTTACAGGAGATCGATGGCGTCGCAGGAATGAGAGAGTAATAAAAGAAATGAAAACTGTGTTGTCTCTTTTATTTCATTAAAAGACTTTTTTCTTGCTGTGTCTTTTTTTTATACATTTAATAACTTTGGGATTAATAATGGATCGGTGTCTTATTGACGCCTCTCCATTATTAACCGGGCTTATTGTCACCGTGCAATCAACGGTGACATTAACCCCTTATTACCCCGCTTGCCACCGCTACAGGGCAAGTGGGAAGAGCCGGGTAAAGTGCCACAATTGGCACATCTTTTGATGCGCCAAATGTGGGGCTGCTGTAGCCTGGTATTATCAGGCTGTTGAGGGCCAAAATCCATGGGCCTTGACAGTCTTTTAATACCAGGCCGCAGCAGTCTGCATTTTACTTGGCTGGTTAACAAAAATAGGGGGGATCCCCACGCCGTTTTTTTTTCAAGGGGATCCCCTATTTTTGTTAACCAGCCAAGCTAAGCAGACTGCTGTGGCCTGGTATTATCAGGCTTGCAAGGTCCATGGATATTGGATCCTTACCAGCCTGAAAAACCAGGCCTCAGCGGTCTGCTTCATCTGGCTGGTTAACAAAAATAGGGGGGACCCCACGCCATTTTTTTTCAAGGGGATCCCCTATTTTTGTTAATCAGCCAAGATATGCAGACTGCTGTGGCCTGGTATTATCAGGCTGGCAAGGTCCATGGATATTGGATCCTTACCAGCCTGAAATACCAGGCCTCAGCGGTCTGCTTCATCTGGCTGGTTAACAAAAATAGGGGGGACCCCACGCCAATTTTTTTCAAGGGGATCCCCTATTTTTGTTAATCAGCCAAGATATGCAGACTGCTGTGGCCTGGTATTATCAGGCTGGCAAGGTCCATGGATCTTGGCTCCTTAACAGCCTGAAAATCCAGGCCTCAGCGGTCTGCTTCATCTGGCTGGTTAACAAAAATAGGGGGGACCCCACGCAATTTTTTTCGAGGGGATCCCCTATTTTTGTTAATCAGCCAAGATATGCAGACTGCTGTGGCCTGGTATTATCAGGCTGGCAAGGTCCATGGATCTTGGCTCCTTAACAGCCTGAAAATCCAGGCCTCAGCGGTCTGCTTCATCTGGCTGGTTAACAAAAATAGGGGGGACCCCACGCCATTTTTTTTTCGAAGGGAACCCCTATTTTTGTTAATCAGTTCCTCTGACGTCACTGATTGTGTCCCTGGCTGACCTGAAGTGAAAGTGGAAAGCAATCAATTAAGCTTTCCACTTAAGGGCCCGTCTCACATAGCGATATCGCTACCGAGATCGCTGCTGAGTCACTAGTTTTGTGACGCAGCAGCGAGCTCACCAGCGATATCGCTGTGTGTGACATTCAGCGACGATCAGCCCCCCTGCCGGGTATCGCTGATCGTCGCTGAAATGTCAGGACCTTTGATCGCTGGTTTCCCGCTGACAGGCACACATCGCTGCGTGTGACAGGCGGGAGACCAGCGATCCGCTGGTAACCAAGGTACACAGCGGGTTTCCAGGCGCGGGGCTGTGCCTAGAAACCCGCTGTGTACCTTGGATACCAGCGCCCTGATGCAGGGAGCTGGTATCCAGGGTACACAGCGGGTTTCCAAGCGCTGCGCGGTGCCTGGAAACCCGCTGTGTACCTTGGTTACCAGCGGATCGCTGGTCTCCCGCCTGTCACACGCAGCGATGCGTGCCTGTCAGAGGGAAACCAGCGATCAAAAAAAGGTCCTGACATTTCTGCGACGATCAGCGATACCCGGCAGGGGGGCTGATCGTCGCTGAATGTCACACACAGCGATATCGCTGGTGAGCTCGCTGCTGCGTCACAAAACTAGTGACTCAGCAGCGATCTCGGTAGCGATATCGCTATGTGAGACGGGCCCTTAAGCGATGTTACCCGCAGTGTCGCTGTCCCAGATCGCTGCCTGAGCTGCCTGTTGGCAGCTCAGCAGCGATCATGT
>JARQOD010000006.1:6992363-7064118 GCA_033576555.1 Oophaga sylvatica
TACTCGACCTTTCTGCAGCTTTCGACACGGTTGACCACCGTCTCCTACTGTCCAGGCTCCACTCTCTAGGTATTAAGGACACTGTTCTCTCCTGGTTCTCCTCCTATCTTTCTGACCGCTCCTTCAGTGTTTCGTTCTCTGGCTCCACATCATCTCCTCTTCCTCTCACTGTCGGTGTACCCCAGGGCTCAGTCCTTGGTCCCCTTCTCTTCTCTCTCTACACCGCCCCAATTGGACAGACCATCAGCAGATTTGGCTTTCAGTACCATCTTTATGCTGATGACACACAATTATACACGTCATCCCCCGACCTTACCCCCGCTGTACTACAGAACGCCACCGACTGTCTGTCCGCAGTCTCCAACATCATGTCTGCTCTCTATCTGAAACTCAACCTCTCCAAAACTGAACTTCTTCTGCTCCCGCCGTCTACTAACCTCCCTAAATCTGACATTTCCCTCTCAGTGGGCGGCACCATAATAACACCCCGGCAGCAGGCTCGCTGTCTAGGTGTTATGTTTGATACCAATCTCTCCTTCACCTCCCATATACAATCTCTTGCCCGCTCTTGCCGCCTACACCTAAAGAACATCTCTAGAATCCGCCCTTTTCTCACCATGGAAACAACAAAAACCCTCACTGTAGCATTGATCCACTCCCGCCTGGACTACTGTAACGCTCTATTACTTGGCCTCCCCATTACTCGACTATCCCCTCTCAGTCCATCCTTAATGCAGCAGCCAGGGTTATCCATCTGGCTAATCGGTACTCGGACGCGTCCGCTCTTCGCCAGTCCTTACACTGGCTGCCCATTCATTATAGGATCCAATTCAAAGTACTTGTTCTCACCCACAAAGCTCTCCACACTGCAGCACCCCCCTACATCTCCTCCCTCATTTCTATCTATCGGCCTAACCGACTGCTGCGCTCTGCAAACGACTTTCGACTAACCTCTGCACTAATCCGTACCTCCCACTCCCGACTCCAAGACTTCTCCCGCGCTGCGCCAATCCTCTGGAATGCTCTACCCCAAGAAATTAGGACTATCCACAATTTGCATGGTTTCAGGCGCTCCCTCAAAACACATCTGTTCAGAGCGGACTATCACATTCACTAATCAAAGTCATTCTATGTGTAAGTGTGTGTGTGTAGCCCATTCACTATCTCCATCCATCCCTCACTCCCTTAAGATGGCTGGACCATCATTGTAAATGCACCATTGTATATACACACCTGTACTTTGTATCTCCCCCACCTCATTGTAGATTGTAAGCTCTCACGAGCAGGGCCGTCTTATTTTGCTTTAATTACTGTATTGTTAACGTTGTTACCTATGACTTGTGTTTTGAAACTGTTAAACTGTAAAGCGCTGCGGAATATGATGGCGCTATATAAATAAAGATTATTATTATTATTAATGCAAATGTCGTTGAAATGTCAGTGACCATATAATAATAATAATAAATAATAATAATAATTTATATATACTTTTCTATTATTATTATTATTGTATTATGATTGCTATTATTTTCATTATTATAACTATTAGTAGTATTAATATTATATGTGTTTTATTCTCTTGTGTTTGTGTGCTCTCATTATTACGATATTTATTGGGTGTATCATTATGCTGTCCCCTTTATCCCATTCCTTCCCCATCTCCCACCCTATGACATGTAATCCCCGGCTCTGGCTCTCTCTGCTGGCAGCTCCATTCCCAGCCTTGTGTCAGTGGCATCTGGGCTCCTGCAGTCACATGGTGGTCCTCCTCGCCTGCTTGTCTTCTGCTTTTCCTTCCTCCCTCTCTGAATTTTCTTTCTCTTTTTTTTCCATTTCTCCAGCTGGTATAATTTATTCCTGCGACCTCCCAGACCACGATAACCCGTGCAGTCAGCTGGAGCCCCCTGCGGACAGATGTCTCCCTTTTAGCTGATGGAAAACTGCCACCAGCCAGTGAATAGGAGGATGTAGCAGAGCAACATCCGAAGTCCGAGCCTCAGCACAAGCTCAATGCTCCTCTATTGTTCCTTCATGGTAAATGCCTCTTCCTGCTCATCTGGCCGCCACAATAGCTGGAGAGCTGCCGGAGTGCTGACACCAGAGACAACAGCTCAGGGCTGAAGCCCCGACCGACTGCAGCGTCTCCATTGTGTCCGGCTGCGGCCACAGAAAGGCAATGGGTCTGCGGGGGAGAAGCCCCTCATCCGTCACCAGTCACCGCTGTGGGGGGATTGTGCTCATCCTGGCGGCGGCTTTATGGGGAGCGGATTCACAGGGAGAACAGGACGGCAAAAGTATCTACCAGTGGAAGACAGGTGAGAGATGGGGGGCTCATTGTCCTGTATGTGGGGTCCCAGGGTGTAGAGAGGATGATGGGTCATGAGGTATTACCTGATGGGATCGGTGGTGGGAATGGATGTTGTTAATCTATTATCTATCTGTCTATCTATCTATCTATCTATCTATCTATCTATCTATCTATCTATCTATCTATTATCTATCTATTATCAATATTATCTATATATCTATTATCTATTATTTATCTTTTATGTATTCTGTTGTCTATTTGTCTATAAATCTGTTTTTCTTATATCTATTATCTATCTATAGATCATCTATCCATCTATCACTCTATTATCTATCTATCTATCTATCTATCTATCTATCTATCTATCTATCTATCTATCTATCTATTATCTATCTATCTATCTATCTATCTATCTATCACTCTATTATCTATCTATCTATGTATCTATCTATCTCTCAGATTTATCTATCTGTCTCTCAGATCTATCTATGTATACAGTGTGGTCAGTCTTCCCTGTATCTGTTTGGATGGTCCAAGTGACACTGACCGTGCTTTGTCCTTAGTGTCACTATTGGGTGAGTGTGACGGGGCTGCTGGTCATTTCTCTGTGTTGTATATTAGACATTTATATTTCTATTGACTTCCGTTCTGGATACAAAAGCTCAGAATGAAACTGGAGAATGAAACTTTCCAGCTGGACTGATTTCTTATTTGACCGCAGTGACAAGTTTGCATTTCACAGTGACATACATATAGTAAATGAGGTTCCTCCAGGACATTGTTTCACAGTGTGACAGGCACAAGAGTTGGCGGACGCCCGTTGCTTCAGCTGTGAATTGTGCGTGGAGATGTCTTACCGTGGTCCTGTGCTTGTAATCCAATGACCATCAACGCAGGCTTGATTGGCTTTGTATAAGAGCGGCTCATGGTGCATGCAATGTGTGGTGATGGGTGGCGCTGCCCCGGGTCAGGCTCAAAATGACCAATTACAAATTCCAAAGGATGCCCAGTCATTACGCAGTTAACACTGCTTAATAAACCATATTATAGTATATTGGTGGAAATAAAAACCTGCCTGGTTTTCTCAGTGCTAACTTGCCATGGCATGGCGCCATGAGGGCAGAGCCACTTACAGTCGCACAGACATTCTGCATTTATCCGGGCACTCAATGGTAAGATTACAATGAATCCAAACTCAAGGGCACAGCAGCTCTGCCCTTACTGATGCCAGGGTAAGATGTGTTGCAGGCTGATCCTTTGTGTCATGCGGGTTGAGGAGGAAAATGATGAGGATGTGTTTTCATGTGGTTTCCATGGAAGGTTAATTAGCGCTGTTTGGACACAATGGGAGAATTTGCATAAGAGGTTTGACTAAAGATAATGGAGATTTTGGTAACAGACTGGTCCAGATTGGAAATGCAAGAAAGAATATATTTTAATTTGTCCTAAAATAGGGGTATGAGTAAATGAAAGGGTGGATTTTACTGCAAATGTTGCCAATAGAATATTGAGAAATGTGATACATTGTTTCCAAATATCAACATTCTGAACTCAGGGCTGTTGTTCCGCCTTGGATCACACTGACACTGTGCACATGACACACATATTCAGCTCTGCTAGTCTCTGGGGTGGATTCTGAAGAAGGTTAGAAAGTCAGTGCCTTGTTTAACTGTATACGTTCTGGATGGTTGCGCTTATAACGTTGCTATACACAAAGCTGTCTTGATGAGCCGGGAGTACCGAGTATATGTGACACAGACTGCTAAGCCTCTGTAAATTGGGTTAGCTTTCCATCTCGCTGATAGCACAGCTTATCACCATAATGGAAGGTACTCATTCTTTGATTTGTCTTAACGCAGCCGTTGCCTCAAGGGCTTTCTCTAGTTCTAGACCCAGTGAATGTGATTAGGAAATGGATATGGGAAATATACAACTGTTCAGCTAGGGCGAAACCATATAAAATAAGGCAAGCAGTATTCATTCTTGTCATATGGTGCATGTATATATTCAGTCTGTACCATAGAAATTGCTTCTTTGTGAGATCCTGACCCATCAGTCGCTCAGGGCCTGAGGGCTGAGAGCTAAAAGGATACACGTGTCCCCTCTCCGTCCCATAAATTCATTGCAACCCAGTAGTGACCCTCATTTATTATATACATTTCTGCAATAACCACACCTTTTAATAGGGTAAGGAAGAAAGCAAAAATGGATCCTCTATCTTAACAGGGTCAACAAGGGGCGACTCATTTTTTTTCAGTAGTTATATCTCATCAATTTAGGCTTGGACTGGCCGTCAGGAGAACAGGAGAATCCTCCAGTAGGCCGCTGTAAAGGAGTACTAATGTAATGAGTAGTGCTATTACACTTGATTCACTATTTGCAGAAAAAGGTATCTAATCATAAATTAAACAAGTAGCCAAATTAATATTACATAGAAGTAAAAGTTAGTTTGTGTACTAGGTTCAGGTTATTTTTCATCTAGCTAAGCACTGGGCCCCAAGAATCAAAGTTACCGGCGATCCTTTGCCAACCCAGTCCGACACTGCTTATATCCCACACATGGGGAAGGAGTGGTGGGGTCCGATGTCCAAGTGCAGGAGCCTTAATCGGAGACTAAGAGGTGATAAGGTTTGGGGCTGTGATGCACCTTTAGAGCCAGAAGACTATGGTTTTGGAAAAAAATACTTTTTCTGGCTCTGATGGGTAATCCAATGGATTGTTAGCTCTGCTAAAGATTTATTGTATCAACATTTGTACTGAAAAAAAGGACTACTTTTATAAAAATTTCCAATTATGCCTTTTGGGGAATGGCTCCCTTTCATCAGACTGGAAAAATCTTTTAATTGGGTGACTGAGTTCAGAATGATTTCATGATGGAGGCCCTTAATATTTATTAGGGTCTAGGGTTACACATGTTTGCAACTTAGGACCCCCATACATATTAGGATTAAAGGTGTTGTCCGGGACATTAACATTGATGGCCAATCTTTAGGATAGGTTATCATTGTACTGAATATCTGCCCCCTATTCCTTAAGTAGGGGTCGGATGTGTATCACCCAGCAGTGGCCACTATTCCATTGACAGAGCTGTGCTGCTCCAAAACTGAGCAGTTTCAGCTGCCACCGACACCGGGAACAGCTGATTGGCTGGAGTGTCAGTGTCGTACCCTACCATGGATAAGCGATCAATGTTAAAGTCCCAGGCAATCCCTTTTAGTTGGCTGAATCCATCGATATCATGGGTATGGCCGATGGTCCCATGCATATGGGGGAACTGGCTGACCAATGGTTGGAAGAGATCTCCATCGTACATGTCCAATTTCGGACTGGTGATTGAATTGTTCTCCCAGAGATAAACCTCTGGCCGATGTATCAGTTGGATGAGCGCCGCTTCTGTGGATGGGAGAGTTGGCTAAGATGGCTGATGGCTGAAAAATTGAAAGGAGCATCGTTCAGCTGACAGCCATCTAGAGTGTTTGGCCGGCCTTAGACTCAGTCGCGGCATTGACTGGACTGAAAGATGTCACCAGCCTACATGGAAATAGGCCACCTGAAATTAGCTTGTGGCCTTGAAGGTAAATTGCAAGATATGAAGCAGACCTCTACCACCACCCTAGGTTTTCAATGTGGTGCAGGCTCGGGTATGGACTTGATTTTCCTCTTATATATAATACCAGGTAATTGTCTCAAATTTATAGATTTGTTGGTCAAGAGTCAGAGAACCTATAGTTTATAGGGTCACATGTCCACTTTCCAGATGATAAGAGCTAATATTGAACCCCCATATTTTTTATTTGTAGCTCTAATGACAACTGACGGCTAGTTGATAAGTTGAGTGCGTATGAAGTGACATCACCACCCATCATGATGACATCACTTCTAGATCCTGATATTAAAAATGGTATCATAAGTGCATAAAATACTTATTAGATAAAATTACTAATGTATTTTTTTTAAACCATGCAATATATTGGTATATCCCCCTGCACGTCGGCGATGGTCCCATCTGTACTGGGATTAGGTGGTATGTACTAGATGCCCCAATGGCATCAATAATGGATATCGCTTCCACTGTAAGGACGTTTACAGCAAATCAATCTATGGCTGAGTCTCACTTATCAGCTACTTTCTCCAATTTCAAGCCTAAACCTTATCATCACCTCTTCCATCAAGTGAAGCCATTATTTGCCAAGTGTCAGCTATTCACACCTCCTTAATTCGATTGACCTTTGGTCGCTCACGGCTATTCATGGCTTTCAGTGCAGACTATTGTGTATCTGTATATAACTGAGAATTGCACATATTAATTGGACATTATTGTATCTGGGTTATGCTATCAATCCCTGGGTCTGGTTGACCAACCTGCTCTAATTATCCCTACATATATCGTACAACAATATGGCAGCCATTACAGCTGCTGTAGGGGATCTCATGCTAGAGCTCGAGTTCTTTATGAGAAAATCACTTTCTTAGGAGGCTACAATAGTGCATAACTAGATCTTACGGAAAGCTGTATGGTGGGAACATAGGCAGTTACAGTCCAGCAGCTCACAAAACTGGCTTGGCTGGATATGGGCTGTATTTTAGACAATATGATGATGTGTGGTGAAACGCTTTATAATCATGGGATAACCACAACCGTAATGTCACCACAGTCGGTAAACTATGGGAGCAAAGTCACATGTGACCTCTACAGTTATTGGATTGCAAAACACGGTTACCTGTGTGATAAGACAGTAAATACATAAAGATTTTCATTCAACAACATAACCCCTGCTCCACACGAGAGGAGGCCAAAGAAGAGGAACCAAACAATTTCAGAAATGTTAAGACTCTGTTAAGTGTCCCGGGACTAGGGGCTCCTTCCCTGTCCCTAATTCTAGGAGTGCCCTAGCTCGCCCTGTTACCCGGATTACTTCTGATGGTGAAGATGCCAGGGCCACGTCCCTTGCCTTAGCTCATGATTCCGCCCCAGTCTCTACCCTCCCCCCACCCAGGGAAGATGGGAGTAGTAGTGTACCATAATACACCAACCAGACCAGCAAGGTAATATAAACAGGGATAAAGGAAAATACCAATCATACAAATATATTCACACAAACAACAGAGGAATGCACTGGGGAGTGGAGGATGGGGTTAAATCAAAGCAGAAGAAAGAGGGGAATTAGAACACACCCAAAAACCTAGCAATAGTCTCAGATAAATCCACCAAGTGCCTTCTCAAACAGCAACCACAAATCACCATCTACTAACCATGCAGCACGAGCTAGCGCTTGCAATGAGTGCTGGCCAGGGCCCAGAATACACTGAACAGCTGAGAGCCTTAATGCAGGAAAGCTTCCAAGAGCTCTCAACTGAGCTGATGAAACCCTGCACTGCTAAAAGAAACCTGCACTGTTTAATGTGAAGGTGAAGTTCTTGCAAACAGAGCAGGAGTAGAAATCAGATGCTGCGGTCTTCTGGCTCCTCTCTGTCACTGTAAAACTGTGATAAGAAACTTCTAAATGGTCAAAATTCCTTCAATCATCCAAAGTCAACAATGTCTTGTGGAGCTGCAGCCTACATCTGCTAATAGGGACATATACATTTACCATATCTAATGTCAGACATATCTACTGCATCTATTACCAGATACATATAATATATGTGCTTCCAGATTTGTCTGCTGCAGAAATATCTACAGTACATCTATTCCAGAAAGATCTACTACAGAAAGATATGCTACAGCTACAGGAACATCTGCTACATCTCCTACAGAAAGATCTACTACAGAAAGATATGCTACATCTACAGGAACATTTACTACATCTCCTACAGAAACACCTACTGCAGAAAGATATGCTACATCTACATGAACATCTGCTACATCTCCTACAGAAAGATCTACTACAGAAAGATATGCTACATCTACAGGAACATTTACTACATCTCCTACAGAAACGTCTGCCACATTATTACAGAAACATCTACATCTACTATCTGGTGTTACATGTAGTTATCTACTAATAATACCGTTGATATCACCACTATATCTCTTACAAACTACATTTAGCGTAATATTCATTTACCACATCTACTACAGTTTCTTATTCCTCTAATATCTTAACCTTGTAGCCGCGAAGTCTTCACGACCCAGTCAGCACTGCTTCATGAGTATATTTTGCTAATTAGACTTCTTGTATTGAAGGGCTATTATTGTGTGCAAGTCCAAGGGTCTGACAACTGAACCTGACAAATGAGTCCACTTTTCATATATATCTTTATTATTACAATGTGTACACACTGAGATTGGTATAGAAATGCATTGTCCCCTAATAAGACGCCGAGCATCTGGGCTATAAAGCCATTTGTCACTGTCTAATGTCCCCTCTGGAGGACAGTACGACCCACCCGAGCCTTGTGCCTGTGTTACTGAGGCCAGTGCACTTTGTCCTCCAGTAACAGAAAGGGTCATCTCAGCGCGCTGCGAGGCTCGCCCTGTAGGAATAGTCTTTGTGTCACCGCCGGCCACATTTAATATATTCTCCAAATGTTCTTGTTCACACAGGAGCTATGTTCATTTGCAAATTCTGCAGGCTGCATGAATCATTTCTCACTCATAACAAGAAAGCTGTTGTCAGTTTTATAAGACTTCTCAGAAATCAAGACCCCCCAATGTGGAGTTCAGAGAAAACCAATGATGTTTGCTGTCCAAGGTACTGAAATGCAAATTCATCCATACAAAGGGCCGAAGAAGCTGTGGCAGCAGATGGGGAAGTGTTTACATCCATGTCCTCATCCAGATGGAGAAGAATGCCACATGGATACAATAGATACCCCCATCTCCTGTAATAAAAGTCTACAACAGATAGTTCTGTAAGGTCCTAGCTACAGACTGTCTCGTCTACTGTACAAGGTGTTCAAAGGTTTTAATGGACCCATATAGAAGGCCCATGAAGCTCCTTATCATAGCCACTGCTGTAATCGAACAGTGATGGCCACTAATTTCAATACAACATGGCTAAGATCCTTGTAGTCCAAATCCCAGTAGTTCCTGTCCCCGGCCATCACTTTGCTTCTCTGTTCAGGTCTATAGGATGGTTCCTGGGCGTTAGCAGGTGCCCAGATCCAGCAGACCTGCCAACAGCTAGGAATCACATTGGAAGTCCTCAAGATGAGGCCGGTGGCAAGATGATGTGATAAAAGTGTCCAAACCCAGAGCAGAAATTCAGCAGCCAAAGTAAGGGGGCTAAACTGGGCGATAGGAATTACCTGCACCCGAATGGTGAACTTAGAGAACATGGCAGTCGATGGGGATGGTTTACATACATTCCCTCATTGACATGGACTGGAAGGGTAGCTAGAAGGAATACAGAGCTCACATAGGGTCTTATCCGAGATAAAATAAAAATTCATGAGAGATAATCAAATTCACTCACCTATTATGGTTGTGTGAGACACAACCACTGCACTTAGCATTGGCGGCTGCTGCAAGCCCCGATGTGATGATCCTTTACTAGGTGAAGAGAATGGGGCATCAGACTGCGCTGCTCGCCTGTCAGGATAATGTACCAGAGGAGTCCAAGCGGATGTAATTGAGAATAGACTTTATTTCTACACGTTTCGTGGTGATCACACCACTTCCTCAGGACAGTCTATACACATACACATACAGGGTCTGATATTTATAGAAAAGTAAGGCACATGAAGACGCCCCCTTTCAAAAAAATGCCACACCCAGTAGAAATAAAGTCTATTCTTTATTAAATCCGCTTGGACTCCTCTGGTACGTTATCCTGACAGGCGAGCAGCGCAGTCTGATGCCCCATTCTCTTCACCTAGCAATGGACTGGAAGGGCGCATAGAGGACACTACCAGGAGTTGGCAGGTGGGCTCCACAAGATAAACAGTTGGTTACCACAACAAAAACACCTTCTCAGATATGAGGACCCCTATGTGGAGCTCATACAGAAACCAATCCTGTCTTCCTTCCAAGCCAGCAAAAATGTGTTGCAAACTGATCATATAAAAGACAAATTATTGACTGAGAGTGCTCCTACGTCGTGATAGACCTGCAATTATAATGTGGTCCTGTAGAGCACGGTGGCAGCTGAGGGACCGTTTACATGCCCTTGTACATATTATTGGGAAGCGTACATGGATACTATACCTCCATTCTATAGCCAGGATTTTGGGTATCCCATCATATTAGAATGACTGTGCAGGTCCCATTTTTGGAGCTGATAGAAGAATCCGTCCTGTCTGCTGTCCAAGGTACTGAAAGACATGGAAATTAAATTCTACCAAAATTCTGTATAATAGACTCACAACTATAATGCGGCCTCCAAGTGTTGATCTCAGAGATCATATAGACGGATATAGAATTTACCATATGTTCTCATCTTCATGGACAAGAAGCTTTCGTAGATACTTTCCTCACCTCTTAAGGTCCTGAAGATATTTGAAAACCATATCAGTTTTTAAAGATCCCTTCTTCAATGTCTGAGCTTCTGTTGTGGGGATATTAGAGGATGCCGTCATGTTTGCTGTTCAAGGCGCCGAAATGCAGAGGTCTATTACATATAAGTGTTATCTTGCATCGTAAGACACCTTGAGTTAGAACAGATCCCAAGCGTTGACCTTGTAGGAGATGGTGGCTAATAGAGTTATTGATTTGTTCTTAGGTTTGTTGATTACAGAAGATGAATTACAGAGGACATTATACATGGAGTTTCCAAAACGCCACATAACCATAGTGATTTAGCCCTCAGGACCTTTTGCATGTGTTACATATTGTACCAGCTTTACCTGGACTTTTCCTGACTTCTTCATTTCTGCAATCAGTGGAGGTCCCAGATCAAAGATCAATCAGCAAAGCTGCGAAGAAATGGATGAAGGTGCCCATGCCACTTACATGAACCCAATAAGGAAATACAAGGTTATAGACCAGTGATGGTGAACCTTTCTGAGACCGAGTGCTCAAACTGCAACCTAAAACCCAATTATTTATGACAAAGTGCTAACACGTGCCAAATGCCCCATCATGATCCCCTTCTTGTAGTAATATGCCCCATCATGATCCCCTTCATGTAGAAATGCCCCATCATGATCCCCTTCATGTAGAAATATGCCTAATCATGATCCCCTTCATGTAGAAATGCCCCATCATGATCCCCTTCATGTAGAAATATGCCCCATCATGATCCCCTCCATATAGAAATGCCCCATCATGATCCCCTTCATGTAGAAATGCCCCATCATAATCCCCTTCATGTAGAAATATGCCCCATCATGATCCTCTTCATGTAGAAATATGCCCCATCATGATCCCCTTCATGCAGAAATATGCCCCATCATAGAATCATAGAATGGTAGAGTTGGAAGGGACCTCCTGGGCCTTCTGGTCCAACCCCCTGCTCAAAGCAGGATTCTCTAAATCATCCCAGACAGATGTCTATCCAGCCTCTGTTTGAAGACTTCCATTGAAGGAGAACTCACCACCTCTTGTGGCAGCCTGTTCCACTCATTGATCACCCTAACTGTCAAAAAGTTTTTTCTAATATCTAATCTGTGTCTCCTCCCATTCAGTTTCATCCCATTTCTTCTAGTCTTTCCTTGTGCAAATGAGAATAAAGATGATCCTTCTACAATGTGACAGCCCTTGAGATATTTGTAGACAGCTATTAAGTCTCCTCTCAGTCTTCTTTTTTGCAAGCTAAACATTCCCAAATCCTGCAACCGTTCCTCATAGGACATGGTTTGCAGACCGGTCACCATTCTGGTGGCTCTTCTCTGAACTTGCTCCAGTTTGTTGATGTCTTTTTTAAAATGTGGTGCCCAAAACTGGACACAGTATTCCAGATGAGGTCTGACCAAAGAGGAGTAGAGGGCAATAATGACCTCACGTGATCTAGACTGTATGCTTCTGTTGATACATCCTAGAATTGCATTTGCCTTTTTTGCTGCTGCATCACACTGTTGACTCATGTTAAGTCTGTGATTAATTAGTATACCCAAGTCTTTTTCACATGTGCTGTTACTTAGCCCTATTCCTCCCATTTTGTATATGCTTTTTTCATTTTTATTGCCCAGATGTAGTACTTTGCATTTTTCCCTGTTAAAATCCATTCTGTTAGTTGCTGCCCACTGCTCCAGTTTATGTATATCTTTTTGAATCCTCTCTCTCTCTTCTCTAGTATTAGCTACCCCTCCTAGCTTTGTGTCATCAGCAAATTTGATCAGTTTACCCTCAATTCCTTCATCTAAATCATTGATAAAGATGTTGAACAATACAGGGCCCAAAACAGAGCCTTGTGGTACCCCACTTGAGACATTCTTCCAACTGGATGTGCAGCCATTTACAACCACTCTTTGGGTCCGATCACTAAGCCAGTTATGAATCCACCTAACAGTTGCCTTGTCCATTCCATACTTAGTCATTTTTTCAATAAGGATTGTGTGAGATACTTTGTCAAATGCTTTGCTGAAGTCAAGATATACTATATCTACAGCATTTCCCTGATCCACCCAGTCAGTGATTCTGTCATAGAAGGAAATTAAGTTAGTCTGACATGACTTATTAGTTACAAACCCATGCTGACTCTGTTTAATCACTTCATTCTTATCCAGGTACTTGCATACATGTTCTTTAATAATTTGTTCAAAGATCTTTCCTGGTATAGAAGTCAGACTCACCGGCCTGTAGTTCCCTGGGTCCACCTTCTTCCCCTTTTTGAAGATAGGAACAACATTTGCTCTTCTCCAGTCTTCTGGGACTTCTCCTGTTCTCCAAGAATTTTCAAAGATTATGGACAGTGGTTCAAGAATTTCTTCTGCTATCTCCTTCAGTACCCTGGGGTGTAATTCATCTGGACCTGGAGACTTGAATTCATTTATGTTAGCTAAGTGTTTCCTCACTGTCTTTCTGTTTATAGATATCCTGGATTCTTCTATTCCTTTAATAGGACAGTGAAGATCAGTTGATGTTACATTTCCTTTCTGAGAGAAAACAGATGCAAAATAGGAATTTAAAAGTTCAGCCTTCTCAACATCCTGACTTACCATTTCATCATTTTCATCCTGTAAAAATCCTATAGCATCTTTGACTTTTCTTTTACTTTTGACGTATCCCCAAAATCCTTTTTTGTTGCTTTTGACGTCACTTGCAAGCCTTAATTCATTGTCAGCTTTAGATAATCTGATTTGTGCCCTGCAGGTTCATCATGATCCTCTTCATGTAGAAATATGCCCCATCATGATCCTCTTCATGTAGAAATATGCCCCATCATGATCCCCTTCATGCAGAAATATGCCCCATCATGATCCCCTTCATGTAGAAATATGCCCCATCATGATCCCCTTCATGTAGAAATATGCCCCATCATAATCCCCTTCTTGTAGTAATATGCCCCATCATGATCCCCTTCTTGCAGAAATATGCCCCATCATGATCCCCTTCATGCAGAAATATGCCCCATCATGATTCCCTTCATGTAGAAATATGCCCCATCATGATCCCCTCCATGTAGAAATATGCCCCATCATGATCCCCTTCATGTAGAAATATGCCCCATCATGATCCCCTTCATGTAGAAATATGCCTAATCATGATCCCCTTCATGTAGAAATATGCCCCATCATGATCCCCTCCATGTAGAAATATGCCCCATCATGATCCCCTCATGTAAAAATATGCCCCATCATGATCCCTTCATTGTAGTAAATATGCCCCATCATGATCCCTTCTTGAGAATATGCCCATCATGATCCCTTCATGCAGAATATGCCCCATCATGATCCCCTTCATGTAGAAATATGCCCCATCATGATCCCCTCATGTAGAATATGCCCCATCATGATCCCCTCATGTAGAAATATGCCTCATCATGATCCCTTCATGTAGAATATGCCCCATCATGATCCCCTTCATGTAGAAATATGCCCCATCATGATCCCCTCCATGTAGAAATATGCCCCATCATGATCCCCTCCATGTAGAAAATGCCCCATCATGATCCCCTTCATTTAGAAATATGCCTAATCATGATCCCCATTCATGTAGAAATGCCCATCATGATCCCCTTCATGTAGAAATATGCCCCATCATGATCCCCTCATGTAGAAATGCCCCATCATGATCCCCTTCATTTAGAAATATGCCTATCATGATCCCTTCATGTAGAAATATGCCCATCATGATCCCCTTCATGTAGAAATATGCCCCATCATGATCCCTTCATGTAGTAATATGCCCCATCATGATCCCCTTCATGTAGAAATATGCCCCATCATGATCCCCTTCATGTAGAAATATGCCTATCATGATCCCTTCATGTAGAAATATGCCCCATCATGATCCCCTTCTATGTAGTAATATGCCCCATCATGATCCCCTTCTTGCAGAAATATGCCCCATCATGATCCCCTTCATGAGAAATATGCCCCATCATGATCCCCTTCATGTAGAAATATGCCCCATCATGATCCCTCCATGTAGAAATATGCCCCATCATGATCCCCTTCATGTAGAAATATGCCCCATCATGATCCCCTTCATGTAGAAATATGCCCCATCATGATCCCCTCATGTAGAAAATGCCCCATCATGATCCCCTTCATGTAGAAATATGCCACATCATGATCCCCTTCATGTAGAAATGCCCATCATGATCCCCTCATGTAGAAATATGCCCCATCATGATCCCCTCATGTAGAAATGCCCCATCATGATCCCCTTCATTTAGAAATATGCCTAATCATGATCCCTTCATGTAGAAATATGCCCCATCATGATCCCTTCATGTAAAATATGCCCCATCATGATCCCCTTCATGTAGAAATATGCCCCATCATGATCCCCTCATGCAGAAATATGCCCCATCATGATCCCCTTCATTTAGAAATATGCCCCATCATGATCCCTTTCATGTAGAAATATGCCCCATCATGATCCCTTCATGTAGAAATATGCCCCATCATGATCCCCTTCATGTAGAAATATGCCCCATCATGATCCCTTCATGTAGAAATATGCCCCATCATGATCCCCTTCATGTAGAAATATGCCCCATCATGATCCCCTCATGTAGAAATATGCCCCATCATGATCCCCTTCATGTAGAAATATGCCCATCATGATCCCTCCATGTAGAAATGCCCCATCATGATCCCTTCATTTAGAAATATACCCATCATGATCCCCTTCATGTAGAAATATGCCCCATCATGATCCCCTTCTGTAGTAATATGCCCCATCATGATCCCCTTCATTAGAAATATGCCCCATCATGATCCCTTCATGTAGAAATATGCCCCATCATGATCCCTTCATGTAGAAATATGCCCCATCATGATCCCCTTCATGTAGAATATGCCCCATCATGATCCCCTTCATGTAGAAATATGCCCCATCATGATCCCCTCATGTAGAAATGCCCCATCATGATCCCCTTCATTTAGAAATATACCCCATCATGATCCCCTTCATGTAGAAATATGCCCATCATGATCCCCTTCATGTAGAAATATGCCCATCATGATCCCCTCATGTAAAATGCCCCATCATGATCCCCTTATTAGAAATATCCCATCATGATCCCTTCATGTAGAAATATGCCCATCATGATCCCCTTCATGAGAAATATGCCCATCATGATCCCCTCATGTAGAAATATGCCCCATCATGATCCCTTCATTTAGAAATATGCCCATCATGATCCCCTTCATGTAGAAATATGCCCATCATGATCCCCTTCATGTAGAAATATGCCCCATCATGATCCCCTCATGTAGAAATATGCCCCATCATGATCCCATTCATGTAGAAATATGCCCATCATGATCCCCTTCATGTAGAAATATGCCCCATCATGATCCCCTTCATGTAGAAATATGCCCATCATGATCCCATTCATGTAGAAATATGCCCCATCATGATCCCCTTCATGTAGAAATATGCCCCATCATGATCCCCTTCATGTAGAAATATGCCCCATCATGATCCCTTCATGTAGAAATATTATCATGTCCCCTCATGAATCCCCATGACTTCATGTAGAAATATGCCCCATCATGATCCCCTTCATGTAGAAATATGCCCATCATGATCCCCTTCATGTAGAAATATGCCCATCATGATCCCTTCATGTAGAAATATGTCCCATCATGATCCCCTTCATGTAGAAATATGCCCCATCATGATCCCTCATGTAGAAATATGTCCCATCATGATCCCCTTCATGTAGAAATATGCCCCATCATGATCCCCTTCATGTAGAAATTTTGCCCCAGTCATGATCCCCTTCATGTAGAAATTGTCCCCATCATGATCCCCTCATGTAGAATATGCCCCATCATGATCCCTCCATGTAGAAATATTCCCGTCATGATCCCTTCATGAGAAATTGCCCCATCATGATCCCCTTCATGTAGAAATATGCCCATCATGATCCCCTTCATGTAGAAATATCCCCATCATGATCCCCTCATGTAGAAATATTCCCCTCATGATCCCCTTCATGTAGAAATATGCCCCATCATGACCCCTTCATGTAGAAATATGCCCCATCATGATCCCCTTCATGTAGAAATTGCCCCATCATGATCCCCTTCATGTAGAAATATGCCCATCATGATCCCCTTCATGTAGAAATATTCCCCATCATGATCCCCTTCATGTAGAAATATTCCCCATCATGATCCCCTTCATGTAGAAATATGCCCCATCATGACCACCTTCATGTAGAAATATTCCCCTCATGATCCCCTTCATGTAGAATATGCCCCATCATGATCCCCTTCATGTAGAAATATGCCCATCATGATCCCCTCCATGTAGAAATATGCCCCATCATGATCCTCTCCATGTAGAAATATTCCCCGTCATGATCCCTTCATGCAGAAATATGCCCATCATGATCCCCTTCATGTAGAAATATTCCCCGTCATGATCCCCTTCATGCAGAAATTGCCCATCATGATCCCCTTCATGTAGAAATATGCCCCATCATGATCCCCTTCATGAGAAATATGCTCATCATGATCCCCTTCATGTAGAATATGCCCCATCATGATCCCCTCATGTAGAAATATTCCCCGTCATGATCCCCTCATGTAGAAATATGCCCATCATGATCCCCTTCATGTAGAATATGCCCCATCATGATCCCCTTCATGTAGAAATATGCCTCATCATGATCCCCTTCATGTAGTAATATGCCCCATCATGATCCCCTTCATGTAGTAATATGCCCCATCATGATCCCCTTCATGTAGTAATATGCCCATCATGATCCCCTTCATGTAGTAATATGCCCATCATGATCCCCTCATGTAGAAATATGCCCTATCATGATCCCCTTCATGTAGTAATATGCCTCATCATGATCCCCTTCATGTAGAAATATGCCCATCATGATCCCCTTCATGTAGAAATATGCCCCATCATGATCCCCTCATGTAGAATATGCCCCATCATGATCCCCTCCATGTAGAAATATGCCCCATCATGATCCCCTTCATGTAGAAATGTGCCCATCATGATCCCCTTCATGTAGAAATGTGCCCCATCATGATCACCTTCATGTAGAAATATGCCCCATCATGATCCCTCCATGTAGAAATATGCCCCATCATGATCCCCTTCATGTAGTAATATGAGGCGAGCCCGCGTGCCAGCTGAGAGGGCTCTGCGTGCCATAGATTCACCGTCAGTGCTATAGACAGTTTCTGCCTACTTCCTTCTCCCGTATATTACATGATGAATATATCCATATTTTCTGCTTTACAACCCATCCCCTTATTCATCATTTCCACCTTTCATCTTTGCCTTCTTCCCTATTTCTGGATCATTTGTAGATGAAATTGCAGTTTTGTAATCTATGGCTAATGGCTTTTGGTCTATGATTTAGAGATCTTGCGCCCGTGCTCTGCAGACAACCTCTGACTCATCTTTATTACATGGCGTTGTGGTATCCCGCAAAGTGGCCATTTCTATGGGATACCGGCTATATTGTGTGTTTTCACATGCTGTGAATCTTTATGTGGACTGGCCATTTTATATCCATTGTGAGACCTGCTGACAGGCAGCACAAAGGGTTAATCCTCCCCTCCCAGCCATGATCAGGCGACCCAGCTCTGTGTTAATATGTAGAAGGTTCTGGAAAAAAACGCCTCAGGGCAGTCAGCCAATGACTGCAGCTCTACAGCCACATCGCAGGGGGAGGAGCCAGCTCCTGAGGGAGAGTTTGAAGTGGCAGTTGGTGGTCGGACATCTTGAGAAGAGGAAGCCATTTTGTAGGTGAAAGAATTACCTACTTTCTCCCTGCCGCCTTTGCTTAAAAAGGGGACTGGCACGAAAAGGGGAGTTAATAATCTTCATATGAGGAAGACGACCATTGCACCTGTAGGAGGAAGAATTACCTCAGGGCAGAAACAGAGCACCGTGCTGAAGAAGAGATATTCAGAGGTTGCTGAGATCTGCCTGTGTCTGCAGGTGCACAGCAGCCATCAACCATGAGTGTCATCCTGTACCTCAGTTTACAGCCGTTTTTTTAAATAATAATTTGCCCAATTACCCTCAGTAAAAATACTTCTGTTTCAAGTTCTTACGGCTGCTTCATAACTACTACCCCCATCATCATCATCTGCCTAGAGGCAGTTACTGTGCAAACATTGTATTGTGGAGTTTCCTGTGTGCCTGTAATCTGAGAAGGAAAGACTCCTTCTCCTGACAGAAAGCTCGGCCACCGTAAGATACCTCATACCCTGTCAGAGGTAAAACCCTCGGCCATACACCACATGAGAGTGCGACAGCGTGACATTGGGGCTAAAGGGATTGGTGAGGCTATGCTCCCAACTTATGACTCCGGACTACAGCTTGACAAGAGTTAATGAGATCAGCTTTAGAAAGCTTCCTATGGGGCTGGAAGACATATATATATATATATACACACACATATATGTATATGTAATCTTTTTTAAAAATTACAAAAAGGAAAATGGGCCAATGCAAAAGTTTGAGCACCCTGCCCAAACTGGGCACCCTGCATGGGTTGGCACCTAGTAGCGCCCCCTTTTGAGGGATTTTCAGCCATTCTTTCTCGGAGAATTCCTACAGTTCTGTGAGATTCCTGGAGCGTCTTGCATCCTCTGCTATTTTAAGGTCTAGGTCAGATTTTCAATGATGTTCAGATCAGAGGACTGTGAGGGCCATAGTAAAACCTTCAGCTTGCGCCATTTGAGGTCTATTTGTGGATTTTAAAGTGTGTTTAGGATCATTATCCATTTGTAGAAGACATCCTCTTTTCACCTTCAGCTTTTTTTACAGATGGTGAAATTTGGTGAAATTTCATTGAATCCATTCTTCCCTCTACCCGTGAAATGTTCCCAGTGACATTGGCTGCAACGCAACCCCAAAGCATAATCCACTCCCATGCTTAATAGTTGGCAGGATTTTCTTTTCCTGAAACTCTGTGCCCCTTTTTCTCCACTCATGCCTTTGATCATTGTGGCTAAAGAGTTCTATTTTACCCTCATTGGTCCACAGAATTTGTTTCCAAAATGCATCAGACTTGTCTAGATGTTCTTTTGCATACTTTTGACGCTGAATTTTATGGTGAGGACGCAGGAGAGATTTTCTTCTTATGACTCTTCCATGAAGGCCATATTTGTGCCGGTAGGAAAAGTATGGCTGATTAGGGCGCTCAGACCAAGACAGACACTTGTTTTAGTTAGAAAAGAAACTTCTTAGGTCATTAACTCCTCACAAAGCTTTTCGGCGGTAAATCCGCCTTCATCACCGTTCCAGAGTTATTACCACATGAAGTGACACAAGGTCAGAATTGTAAAATTTGGCTCTGTCACTAAGTTCTCCTGAATATAGTCACAGTAGAGGCAATACACTTCTGCATTATTGCATCCCTTGTATCCTAATGAGTGGCACGTCTCAATGAGTACAACTGTCATCTGGAAAATCACCTCTTTGGATTTCAATAGAATGTGTCTTCAGAAAATGATCTATTGTTAAAATCAAATTTAATGTTAAATCTATTAAAAAGTAAAGAATATTTTAAAAGAAGGTATTTTTTTTAAGAAAAAATGTTTTCATATAAAAATAAACTTTAAATCTTGCAATTTTCACTCTGCCCACTAGGCCTAATACTAGACTCATGCTTCATTTTCCAATTCAGCCTTGGTAAGGCATTTAAAAAAAAATTACTTGAAACCTTGATCTAAACCGTAGGTCATTTTCTTTTGTCACATTCCCAGTGCAAACCAATTTCCTTCCCTGTCGAACGACATGTGCGAGCATTTAGTGAGTTGTTTAAGAGACTGTGCCGCTCTTAAATGTGTGCAACCTCCAAGATTTGTGCCTTCCTGGAGAAAGTGAAATGATCTCGTTTGCTACTGTTTCCTGTTCTCCCCTCTCGTTGAGTCTGTACACCATACAACGCATTGCAACCAGACAACTGAATGTCTATAGATGGGTCTTGTCAGGTAGTTCTTTGATGTTTGGCACTACATTGTAGAAAAGGGGGTTGGATATTAAACTGACCAAGCGCTAGGAGCCATTGTCTTTATTAGTTTGGTTGATGGAGAATTTGTCTTTGAGGTCGAGTACTAATTACACCTAAACCTTGGTTCTGAGGCCCCCATTGTCACTAGAGGGTTATAAAAGACATATTGTAGGTGACTTCCCTGTTACAAATGTAGCATTGGGTCCCAGGTGGTCAACAGTTGAAGAGTTATGGTCAAGCTTAGTCCATTGCTTCCTTCTTCGATCTCCTCTAGGGGGGAAGCGTGCATTCCCAACTCATTATTCCCAGTGTCTCCTGTTCTGCAATTATGTTCCCGTTGATGTCACCCATTTTTGAAGTGAGTCCTGTTACCCTCTATGTCTCCCTGACAACCTATTTATCAAGAACATCTCGAAGCCTCTTGTACGTTACAGGCAATATTGTTTCAAAGGAGCAGTTTTACCTGTAGCCGTCAAAGAGTTTTCTTTCTAATTTAATCTAGAAGGTCACTTGAATGACTTTGGTTTGGAGACTTTTTGTTTTTGCCTGAATCCTTCATTATTAATGTAAGAGCTGCTTGCTGACTGCGGCACAACAATAGTAAGTGAAATCCAGGTTAATGAGACAAATTGTAGAATGACCCGAAGGGGAGCACAATGTTACCGGTGCTGAATACAACGCTAGGTTTTCTCCATTGTTGCCTCCAGTCTTTATTCTTTCCGACCATGGATGATTAAAGGGGTTGTTTGGTCTAGAAAACAGAAGACATACCGTTAGTAGGGAAGTTAAATGGGTATTCTTATACCATATGAAAGACCATCCGTACAAGAAAGAATACAGGGAGGCTTTGCGCGAAAAGATTTCTGTAAGGGGTAGTGTCATGAGGACAACCGTAAATACTGAATATGGACATTATAAATGGGACTTCTCTGCTCAGGACCCCCACCTTCTCTGTGAGCCACAATGGAGAGTCTTTCCTGTTCAAATGGATGTAATTGATTTAAATGATCATGTAATTATTCCTGGCTTCCCTTTGCTTAAAGAAGCACATCCTTCAAAGTTGTTATCCTCTTAATATATTGCATAACTTTATATCACTGTGTACTTACAATTGCTCATTTTGCCTTTCTACCCAGATAGTTCTTCTCTTTTCTCTACTCTATGTAGAAACAAGAAGTCTCTTGTCCCTGTATGATTCATTCCCCTCTGCAATTCCTGACCAGCTGCTATTTCCTCCCCCCTGCCAGGGACTTTTGCAGTAATTTTGATTCATACAGGGAAAATTTACCTCCTATTTCTACACAGAGCCTATAAGGATTTTGCTAGTCAGTTTTTAATCACGTGATGTCATAGAACGGAAAAAGGAAGAATTATCTGGGTAGAAAGGCAACAAGAGAAATTGTAAGTGCACAGTGCTATATAATATGATGACTGCAATATATTATGAGGATAATAACTGTGATGGGAGGAGAAGGAGGAGGTGGAGGACAAGGAGGAGTAGTAGTAGTTCTTTAATAAGCTGTTTTCTGAGAGATTGTGGAGTCATGAGTGGGATCAAGGTTGACATATTGATGTTTTTTCTAATAGGACAATCCCTTTAAACCACATGAAAAAGATGTGTGGTCAGATCATTGTTAGTCAACTAACCCCCTAGCTCCTGCCATGTTAAAAGGGATGATTTTATTTAGATAACCCCTTTAATAGAGATGGGTGCCTCTTTTAATTTGCCAAAGTAGAGAGAAGCTTCCTAGACTGTTTATCTTTGGAACACACATAACAGACATGCGTCACTTAGACAGATCATTGATCTCAGTAGACTGCATGCAATGCTTCGTTTCTCCTGTGGTGGCGCTACAGAAGAATTAAACATCAAAATGTAAATAATGAACTATCCCTTTAAGGAGGACTCAGTCATACACTATAAAGATTATAAAAGCCTTCAAGTAAATCCACCACCAAATTATACTGGTCCCTCCAATGTCAAAAGATCACTGAGGGTCTTCACAATATCTGGTTGGCTGATCTCATGGGGGAAGTCACTCTTTATGTGTATTTACGCAGAGAGTATTTCTTCCTAGATGTGTCAGGACAACCATGGCTTGAGGACCTGTACAGGCAGCCTTGGTTTAGGAGCGGGAGTATGAAGACCACCATGGATCTCTAGAATGGTGGGAACCAGTTGACTAGAACCCGATACCTTCCTGAAGGGCAAAAAGGGGCATTTATTTTCCATTATATTTTCTCAGATGATCACTATAATGATTGGTAATGTCAATCATATATAAAGCTATATTACCTGAATTTCTAGGAAACATTTGTCTAGATCTGATTTCCTCCTCTCACCATGAGACCACAAAAGATTCTGTCCCGGAAATTATAGCTCCTTGAATAGAAAATACCAGAACTATCCATTACATTCTCTTCTATTATCTGCCAGCGCAGACTGTAAAGTAAGAAAATATATCTTGATTATTTGTACATTTTGGCTTCTCGGCGGCTGTGTGCGGCCAAATTCTGCTTAAAATATTAATGTTCCTCCACTATGATGTAAAGATCTGACAGTGCAGATTTCTCGGGCTAGGTGTGGAATGGGCAGCTTTGTTCTCTACGCACAAATGTAGCGTCCTACTAATGAGAAGCATTGCGGGGATAGTGGACATGAAAAAAATACTCGTGTGGGTGAGTAATGTGGAGTTAGATTCTCAAAACCATAACAACAATCAGACGCATCTTCATATTTCACCAGTCGTCGTCGGCATTTAGTCTCTCCGTCATTCATATAGGCCGCTCGGTGCTAGCTCTCTAAATAATCGGCTCATATAGGTCGTTCGGTGCTAGATACCTAAATAATTGGTTCCTTCTCTCCTCCACGCAAAATCTTAGGTATCAATGTTCAACAATGTTTCAGCTCCAAGAGAAAGAGAAAGCCTCAGTCTTGAGCGGAAACGTTATATTCTTTGTGTTTTAGGGGTAAGGTTTCTTCTAGTGGAGGGTGACAAGTTGGCTTAGGGAGATGTATAGACCATGCAGTGCGCCTATCTGAATTTAAATATAGAAATTACCTCTTCCCAGCGAAAGAGAACTGGATTTCTAGCTCTACCTATTATATACAGCAGTGATAAAAATAAATTTTACCCTTTAAAGAGCCTTGCTACGTGACTTAAGATAAGGCTATTTGCGTATTTAAATTCCCAGAGGAGCATTGCATGATTTCGAAGTCTCCTTCTGCCGACTTTGCACTCCCCGCAAAAGAGAAACTTTACCCCTTAGCCCACTTGTCCAAGGCGTCTCAAATAGCCAAATCAGTTCTCTTGCTTTGCACTGATAAGGGGAAAACACCCGAAACACGTGTCTACAAATGGAGCATCTTAATCTAAGTCATATGGCAAGGCTCATCAAAGGGATGATATATAAACTTTAGAATTGTTACTTTCATTAGTAGCGCTATAGTTCTATTCCTCTTCTCTGAAGAGGCTATTTACATAGTTGTATTCCTTGTCATGGAATATATCACCTTTTTTACTGCCACTATTTAGAAGTGCTGCCCAATTTTGCTTTTTCTATCTAGAATCCAAAAATAGACAGAACTCCAGAAAATATTTTCAAAAATAGTCTATTTATTTATTAATCAACCTTTCTACTTTTGGAAATATTTTCTGCAATTCTGTCTATTTTTGGAATGGAGACAGTGGTTTGGGGATCAGAGATATGAACCTAAGTGGATCATATACTTGTACTGCTTTCATTCCTGGTCTGTCTACAGATAATGGTTTGGTAAAGTGCAGGTTATCTACCTTTAAGAGAAACGCCCAATGTATCACTTGACTAAGGAGCCCTTTAGAACGTATAATGAGCTGCATCTACAAGGACAAGGCTTAGGAGATGGTGTGTGAATGTGCCCTGCTGGCCTAGGGGTCCTCACTCATCTCTGCCATCTATAGGCAGGGTGGTTCCATATAGCTCTTGTATAGACGTCCTCACAATCCACAGTAACTACACAGTGGTGGGTAGTGCTATGTTACAGGAGTATTGTACAGGCACCATTGTATGACTGGCACTATACTAGAGGGCTGGGTGACCCCGGGGTGATATTATTAGTCTGCTGACATTTAAATTCTTCCTAAATTACTGGATGGTGAAGCAGAAGATGATACAATGTGATACTGCTATACTGATACAATGTGATACTGCTATATGGATACAATGTGATACTGCTCTATGGATACAATGTGATACTGCTATATGGATACAATGTGATACTGCTATATGGATACAATGTGATACTGCTATACTGATACAATGTGATACTGCTATATGGATACAATGTGATACTGCTATATGGATACAATGTGATACTGCTATACTGATACAATGTGATACTGCTATATGGATACAATGTGATACTGCTCTATGGATACAATGTGATACTGCTATATGGATACAATGTGATACTGCTATATGGATACAATGTGATACTGCTATACTGATACAATGTGATACTGCTATATGGATACAATGTGATACTGCTATATGGATACAATGTGATACTGCTATACTGATACAATGTGATACTGCTATATGGATACAATGTGATACTGCTATATGGATACAATGTGATACTAGGAGCTCTACGATGTGGAATAGGACTGCAAAATTTTGCGTTTCCATGCGGTCGCCGCACACATCAAATCGCCGCATGCGGACACATCCGTATACAACGCATGTCCTGCGTACCCAATGTTAAAGATAGATACGCAGAGAAACGTTGGACGCATGCGGCGGTAGGCAGAGCTTCACAGAGGAAGGAAGGGAGGAAGTGGCTGCCCTCCGCATCCCTCCTGAACGCTAGTGTGAAACTAGCCTAACTGAGATGACTGGGGGGTGCACATAGATTTTGTACTGGTCTTCACTACTTATTATACTCTCTGTATCTGTGTAGCCCTGGTATTTAAGGTACACAATACCAGGAGGATGAGTGGAGAGGTAACGGTTAAGGGCTCTACATGACATCACATACACTTCGGACACACCAGCAGGGGTGTAGAGGGGTGTGGTTTTTAGCACAAGAGAGTCTGGTAGTGTCTCCTGAGGTAAAGGGAGGGAGAAGGAGTGCCTGTCTGGAGCACCAAGATTCCTGTCGATTCAGAGAGACAGTACAGTAGTGGAGGGGCTAGTACTGGTGAGCAGTTCACCTTAGCCTAGTCAGTGCTGAGATTGAGAGTTTGAGCAAGTCGAAAGGCACACTGGAAGGAAATCAGAAGTGCTTTAGGATTGAAGTATCTTGCACATTGTCACCGGTCACTGGGGACCGAAGCATCACTATAGCTCCACGCATAGTGGTAAAAGAACCAGAGGCTTACTGGACCTTAGGTAACAGAAAGCAGCCCTTGAAGTGTCAGTACGTAACAGGGGTCAGGTGGAATGGGAACTTTGAGCTAGGCCAAGCATAGAAGAACCTAGTTTCATCACTGGAAGGCTCCACCACAAAACTGACCGGGCAGTACAGCTTTGAAATAGCTGAAGTTTCAGGAGTGAACTACGCTTTATGCTGGTTGGACTCATCATCATTGGAAAGTAAAGGAGGCCCCTGCCTTGCTCAGCCGTTGCCTCAAAACTCATCCTCCATCAACCCCATCAGCCTCCCTGGGACCTGCCTTACCATCTAACAAGTACAAGGTATGGAAAGACGCTGACGGTGTGAGACTGAGTTATTTAATTGCATGCCTGCACAACCCCACCATAACCATCGACCTGAGGGAAGAGTCCCACCTGTAGGGGACCCGACATCTAGCTGCCTCACCATCCCCTCAGAGATCTACAGCAGCGCTGGTACAAATTACCAGAGACTACAGGTGGCGTCACGAACTGTATATCTACCTATCCCCTGTAAATATACCCCCAACATACGCCAGACCGCCAGGGCCACAGACCGAGCCACCGCTACCTGTGACAAACCCCATAGACTTCCATGGGCTCGGTTCTGAGTACCCCATTGCCCTGGTAATCCACAATTGTGGTGGCGGGTCGACACAAAACTTTGGCGTCACGAACAGGATACGAAACTTGCAGCATTGCGAGCCCTGTGTGCCTGTGGAGTGTTTTGGTGAAAAAGACTGTTGCTATTGTTTGGCGCCAAATACCGCCATATTTGCCGCCAGATTCGCGCCCTAAGGCGCTGGAGAAGAAGGTGGGCGTACCTGAAAGAGCGCGCAAAGTCTTGGACACGCCCCCGGCTCTGACTCAGCGGCAGGTCCTGCAACAGGAAGTGAACGCTCTGACATCAGAGCGCCTGCGACGAAGGTCCTGTTCCCACTGCTGTGCCTGTGAAGTAGCAGCATCTGAAACCGGTAGGCTCCGTTTAACCAAGGGGGCGCTAAGATGTCACAACAACCGGCCGACAGTGCGGCCCCAGCCGGAGGCCCCAATCCCGCACCGCCTGGTATTGTAGCGCCAGATGGGGGTGCAGGTCCAGCACCCAGTCCGGTAGTCCCGATCATGCCACTAACGCTCCCATATATGCCTGGGGCGAAATGGCTTCCCCAGTACAGCGGTGAGCCAGGCACATTAGCAGGCTTCAAGCGGAAGTTATGCAGCATCCTAGAAATGTACTCCATGCCTGAGAGACAAAAAGCTGCTGTGCTAATAGGGCAGCTAACTGGCGCTGCTGAGAGGGAAGTGGAGACTTGGGATACCGTTGATCAGGAGTCGGTACCTGCGATCTTCCTTAAGCTGCATGCCATATTTGAAGATCACACAGAAACGGATCTTCGGATGGCCTTCTATCACTGTTCACAACAGCCAGGTGACAGCATCAGGGACTACGCTTGCCGACTACAAGGAGCCCTGAGAGCTCTTAAGCAGATTAATACTTTAAATGCTATCGATGAGAATAAAATGCTGAAAGAACAATTTATCCAGGGATTGAGATCCCAAGAGGAACGCAGAACTGTAAACTGGTGGTCCTTAGATCATCCGGATGCTACCTTTGATGCCCTAAAAGACATGGCAATAAAAGGGCTGCGACCCCTGGGCAAACCTGAGGTGGCAACCCAACATCATCAGGGTGAAGTCACTCTGGAACTGGCAGTAACCCCCTGTTCCCCGTTAGTGGCCGAAACCAAAACGCAGGTGACACCTCCCAGTGAATTGGATTGTCTGCGCTCAGAGGTGCGCCAGCTGACTAAAAATCTGGCTGCTGTAATGAGTGCCCTGCAGCTGCGGAAAGAGGAGGAAGGGAAGATCTTGTTAGCTGACTGCCCAGAAGACGTCCCGTGGATGCACCGGAGAAGAAAGAAGACGTCGCCCCCCGGAGGAGGACAACGCCACCCCCAGGAGCGACCTCTGATCAACACCCTCCTCGTCGAGAGATCATCTGTTATCGATGCAACCGGAAAGGTCATATGTCTCCACAGTGTCCTTTAAACGGGCAGAACCTGGGTCCAAGGGCCAACACCCAGGAGAATACCCGTCAGGCCCCTTAGACTGGAACCGCAGGTATGTGGGTGGGCGACCCTACCTGTCCATCATCTTAGATGGTATTGCAGTTCCGGCATTGTTAGACACTGGGTCCCAAGTGACCCTAATACCTGATGCCCTATATACTAAGTACTGGTCAATGGACAGTCTTAAACCCCCGAGCCCTGACTTTACCGTATATGCTTCTAATGGTCTTCCTGTAGAAGTACTCGGGACAAAATGTGTAGATGTAAAGGTGGGCAGAGAGGAGTTGAAAGACCAGGGGCTTCTGGTAGTAAAGACTGCAAATGAGGAGAACGGTTTAAATATAATTTTGGGCACTAACATTATCGGTAATTGTTTGGGAGAAGTTGTGTTCTTGCTCCAACAGCTTGCTGAGATTGCCCGACCAAGGCAGAAAGGAGTAATCCAAAGAGAGATCCGGGCCCTGGTGTGTCAGCAGCAAGCGAAGCTTACAGACGGCGAAATTGGTAATGTACGGGTCACTGACTCGGATCCTATTGTGATACCCCCAATGAGTGAAATGATTATCTGGTGCAGGGCAGCCATAGGTCTGAGAGGACAGAATTACCAAGCTGTAGTAGAACCCCACCATTCGGAACATAGACCTACACTTATGACTGCTAGGGGAGTAGTAGAAGTGGTGAATGGAAGAGTACCGGTACGGCTTCTCAATTGGGGAGATGATGAGGTAAACTTACCCCGTTATGCAACCATTGCTAAACTACATGCTGTCGACAATAATTCTATTCTTCCGGCTGAGTCCTTAGACTCCTGTCAAATAGCGGAGGACAATGACCCAGCAACTCAGGTGGCGGAATGGTGTCAGCAACTCCATGTTGGGACGGACACCACTCCCGCTCACCAGAAGCAAGGGGTATTACGGGTGGTGCAAGAGTATGCCCAAGTGTTTAGCAAGCACCCACTTGATTTTGGGGTAATTAAGGGAGTCCAACATCATATCCCTACAGGCAGTCATCCTCCCATCAAGGAGCGGTATAGGCCTATACCCCCAGCCCATTATCAGAAGGCTAAAGAAATGTTGCATGATATGAAGAAGGCCGGGGTGATAAGGGATAGTTGTAGCCCCTGGGCAGCCCCTCTAGTTCTGGTTAAAAAGAAAGATGGTAGTATGAGAATGTGTGTGGATTACAGGCAGGTGAACCGCATAACACACAAGGATGCATACCCGTTACCACGCATAGAGGAATCATTAGCTGCTCTGAAAACGGCTAACTACTTTTCTACCCTTGATCTGACTAGTGGTTACTGGCAAGTGGCTGTGGCTGAGGAGGATCGTGAGAAAACGGCTTTCACCACCCCAATGGGGCTCTGTGAGTTCGACAGAATGCCGTTTGGGCTCAGTAGTGCCCAGGAACATTTCAGAGAGTGATGGAGAACTGCCTGGGACATCTCAATTTTGAAACCGTGCTGCTATACCTAGACGACGTCATCGTGTATTCCAAGACTTATGAGGATCATCTGAAGCACCTGGCAGAAGTATTCGAGTCCCTGTCCAGGTACGGGATGAAATTAAAACCCTCAAAATGCCATCTACTCAAACAGAAGGTACAATACTTGGGGCACATCGTCAGTTCGGAAGGAGTAGCGCCGGACCCAGAGAAAGTCACTGCCATCCAGAAGTGGCCGGAGCCGAAGAACCTTAAGGAAGTGCGACAGTTCCTGGGACTAACGGGTTACTACAGGAGATTCGTGAAAGATTACACGAAGAAGGCAGCTCCTTTACAGGACCTCCTAGTAGGACAATCCCTAAAGAGCAGAAACCCTCCCTTTAATTGGGGTAAGGAACAGGCTGAAGCATTCCAAAAGATGAAAGAGATCCTTACAGGTGATGAGATCTTAACCTATCCTGATTACAGCCAACCGTTCCTGTTGTACACCGACGCCAGTAATGAAGGGTTGGGAGCAGTTCTCAGTCAGAAGCAGAATGGCCAAGAAAAAGTCATCGCATATGCCAGCAGAAAACTCAGGCCAACTGAAAGGAATCCGGAAAATTATAGCAGCTTCAAGCTGGAGTTTCTGGCGCTGGTCTGGGCCATTACTGAAAGATTTAAGCATTATCTGGCCTCCAATCGGTTCACTGCGTTTACAGATAACAACCCTTAACGCACCTGGAAACCGCCAAGCTGGGTGCCATGGAGCAGCGATGGATGGCTCGGTTGTCCAATTACCAGTTTACTATCAAGTACCGGGCAGGTCGAAAGAATGCTAATGCTGACGCATTGTCCCGAATGCCGCATGACTCTGATACGGAAGAAGAATCGGACGACCTGGAAGAAATTGAGCTACCTGCGTTCCATCGAAATGGGGTAGTCCACGAGCATCGAGTCAACAGAAAGCAGTATGGTGCAACATTAAATCCTTTACCCCATCACAGCTGGAAAGAGACTCAGGACAGTGATCCAGTGGTCAGCCGCATCAAGGAGTTGTTAAGACAGGAAGGCTCCTCTTTGGAAAAGGATGCACCTATGTCAGCCAAGCTCCTGTGGAACGAGAAAAGCAGGTTGTTCTTATACCGTGAGAAGTTGTGCAGGAGATACGTCAACCCCAGAACCCATGAGATGGTCTGGCAAATCGTGGTCCCCAAGGCAGACGTCCCAATGGTGTTGGAAGCATACCACGATCAAGCAGGACACTTTGGCTGGAGAAAGCTGGAGACCCTGTTGAGATGCCGGTTCTACTGGGTAGGGATGCGCAGCTCCATTGAGAGGTGGTGTCGGAACTGTGGACCCTGTGGTCTCAGAAGGAAGGACTACGGTAGTCAGAAGGCACCCCTGCAACCTATCCGGACGACTCGCCCCCTGGAGATTGTGGCCCTGGACCACGTCAAACTGTCGCCAAGTAGATCTGGATACTCATACGCCCTGACCATGGTGGACCATTATTCCAGATTTCTGGTGGTTGTTCCAGTTAAGGACCAGACCGCAGTGACGGCCGCGAAAACCTTTCAAGCAAGCTTCTGCAGACCGCATGGGTATCCGGAGCAAGTATTAACCGATCAAGGACCTACTTTCGAAGCTGATTTATTTAAGGAATTCTGTCACATGTACGGGTGTAAGAAAATTAGAACAACGCCATACCACCTCAAACCAACGGTCTTTGCGAAAAAATGAACCATATTGTCCTTGACTTGTTGAGATCCATACCGTTGGAAGACAGAAATCGATGGCCGGACTTACTACCTGATTTGGTTGACTTGTATAACCATATACCTGTAAGTTCTACTAACTGCACTCCAGCCTATCTTATGAGAGTAAGGCCCGGAAGACTACCAATGGATTTAGAAGTTGGAGTGGTAGAACCGGAGGCAGACGACACCATTGAAAACTGGGACATCAATCGGCAAGAGCAGTACAGACGAGTGCAAGTCTGTGTAGAAGAAAGTCTCAACAAGGTACGGGAGAAACAGGAAGATATTTACAACAAGAATGCTCCTGCCAAGCCTTTGATGCCTGGAGAAGTGGTATTAAAAAGGAAAAGGAAAATGCACAAATTGGATAACCAGTGGGAACAAGAACCCTACGTTGTACAAGATTCTAAATATGACAACAGAAAAGTTTGTATCATCAGTAAGGACGGAGGAAGAACAATAACCACTGTGTCCAGAGACCATTTGAAATTGTGTCCAGAACCCTTAAAGCTTTGTGAAAAGAACCCTGTCATCAATCAAGAGGAAGGAAAGGAAGAGGTCATACACACGGATCTGGGAGATTTTCCTGCGGATTGGCCCCGACTGGGAGATGCTGTAATAGTTCCGGTGTTGCAGTTTTATCAGCCACAAGAGGAAGTTCTACCTCCAGTTGTGTCCGTGGTGCCAGTTGAGTCCGTTCAGGAGTTACCCATTCCAGCAACACCTCAACCTACGGAATCTCAAGAAGGATCATCAGAAGCAGCGCCCCATACTATGGGATCCCCTGGTGAAGCTGACTCACACCGCCCAGCCATCAGTACGCTTGCCAGATCCATAGAAAGATTGAGGCAGTTCTATAGTTTGCCGTTACGCAGTGCAGACAGATCACAACTTAATATACCTGAAGCTACTCCACGTAGATCAGAGCGAATCACAAAAGGGAAGATACCCATTCGATACCAGCAGTAATTATAACAAATTAATGTGAATATTGTAAAATGTGTATATATATATATGTGTCTTTTCCTTATTGTGTCTTATAATGGACTGAGAGGCTGAGGACTGTGCCAGCCCAGAACTTATCTTGTAAATAGTTGCACTAAGGTGCCTTATAATGGTTTCACACGAAGCCTTGACTTACCTCTGAACATAAAACCCGTGTGGTGTGGCACTGAGTGAGGTCTGCATTCATATGTCCTGCAGCCCACCCAGGACCCACGTTGAAGGTTTGGTGCGGGTCCTTCACAAGAATCTTGCCGTTTATTATATGAACATGTCTATTTAATATTTTGTATTTTTCTATATTTAATGTTTTGTTTGCAACGTTCAAGAAATCCTTACCTCCCGAATGGGACGAGTTAATGTTAATGTTTAATGCATAAACAAAATTGTCTCTTTGTATTTCACAGCCCGGGAGTGCTGTCGTTTACCATGGGGGAATGTGTAGCCCTGGTATTTAAGGTACACAATACCAGGAGGATGAGTGGAGAGGTAACGGTTAAGGGCTCTACATGACATCACATACACTTCGGACACACCCAGCAGGGGTGTAGAGGGGTGTGGTTTTTAGCACAAGAGAGTCTGGTAGTGTCTCCTGAGGTAAAGGGAGGGAGAAGGAGTGCCTGTCTGGAGCACCAAGATTCCTGTCGATTCAGAGAGACAGTACAGTAGTGGAGGGGCTAGTACTGGTGAGCCAGTTCACCTTAGCCTAGTCAGTGCTGAGATTGAGAGTTTGAGCAAGTTGAAAGGCACAGTGGAAGGAAATCAGAAGTGCTTTAGGATTGAAGTATCCTGCACATTGTCACCGGTCACTGGAGACCGAAGCATCACTATAGCTTCACGCATAGTGGTAAAAGAACCAGAGGCTTACTGGACCTTAGGTAACAGAAAGCAGCCCTTGAAGTGTCAGTACGTAACAGGGGTCAGGTGGAATAGGAACTTTGAGCTAGGCCAAGCATAGAAGAACCTAGTTTCATCACTGGAAGGCTCCACCACAAAACTGACCGGGCAGTACAGCTTTGAAATAGCTGAAGTTTCAGGAGTGAACTACGCTTTATGCTGGTTGGACTCATCATCATTGGAAAGTAAAGGAGGCCCCTGCCTTGCTCAGCCGTTGCCTCAAAACTCATCCTCCATCAACCCCATCAGCCTCCCTGGGACCTGCCTTACCATCTAACAAGTAAAAGGTATGGAAAGACGCTGACGGTGTGAGACTGAGTTATTTAATTGCATGCCTGCACAACCCCACCATAACCATCGACCTGAGGGAAGAGTCCCACCTGTAGGGGACCCGACATCTAGCTGCCTCACCATCCCCTCAGAGATCTACAGCAGCGCTGGTACAAATTACCAGAGATTACAGGTGGCGTCACGAACTGTATATCTACCTATCCCCTGTAAATATACCCCCAACATACGCCAGACCGCCAGGGCCACAGACCGAGCCACCGCTACCTGTGACAAACCCCATAGACTTCCATGGGCTCGGTTCTGAGTACCCCATTGCCCTGGTAATCCACAATTGTGGTGGCGGGTCGTTACATATCCAGTCTTAGTATTGTGGCAGTTTGTTAACAATGGTGGCTTGTTCCGGCACCAGCAGTGGAGGGCGCTTCTTCTCTTACAGAAGGAGCATCAATCACCCCGACCTTATCATGTGTTATTTGTAATTATGCATTTGTGTTCCTGTCGATCTTGAGGTTTATATTTCAGAGATGAGCATTCTTGTGACATTTGATATAGAAGTAATGTATCTCACTGACACAAATCACATTCTCCCAGCCAGGACGGATAGACCCACTTATAGGACTATGATTCCATTATATCACTCCGGCGTCAATGTGACTGAATTTATATTTATGTTGTACGGTCATTGTATAATTGGGAGAATTGCCAGAGACGATATCCTGTGTGATACATCTAGGAACAATCTGTGTTCTCTCGATTGTGAGAGGTAAATGTGTCAGAGATCCGGGAGATACATAAGGCTTTAAAGGGGTATTCCAATCATATGCCATCACTTTATGATCAGCGGGGGTCTGACCTCTGTGAGCCTCATGGATTCTAAGATTGAAAGTGGCTGTAGCACTGCTTTAGCTTTATGGCTCTTTGTACTTTATTCCTGCCACCTGCTACACAGAGGAATGACAGCATGATCCATTCCAGAAAATAAGGTCAGCTTGTGTTAAAACATGTTTTGGAAATGTTTTTTTTTTCATATCATGATCTTTATTTAAAAAAAGTAATTTTCTAATTCTCTCACTGACCACAGGATTTTTTAGATTCATACTTCTTGACTTTTAAGGGAGAGTTTTCAGCAGGCTCATTATCATCAGAGGCAGGATTACAATGACATTTGATAACTCAGGATCCAGCAATCACAATAGATGATGTCACACTTGACCCTGCGCCTCATCCCTTCACAATGACCATTGCACCCGCACATTAGATGCTTCAGTACAAAAGATAGAGTCAGGGGTCTATACTGATGTATCATGTTTTCTCTCTCATAAATAGATAGAAAGATAATAGATAGATAGATATATAGATATACAAGAAGAAATAAAGGCAGCACTCCTTTTAAAGTAAAAAAATGTGGCTTTAATTCAGACCCACATGGCAAGCGACGTTTCGGCTCATACTGAGCCTTTCTCAAGCCAGTGCGTATTGGATATTTTGCTGAGGAGGCCTTGTGCACCCGTGAGAAAAAGGATTGTGCTGTTCCATTTTTTGTATTTTAATTTTAGATAGGTAGATAGATAGATGGATGGATTGATAGATTAAATCATATTTGCTTTGTGTATAGCTTTAAGAATTGCTTTTTAGGAGATAGCCTCCTCTATGACAATACCTTTTGTGTCCCGGTTGTTTTGCCGTTTTATGTGTTTTCCTCTTGGCTGAGTTTCTTGGTGCATCTGCCTATTAATGTCAATTAAATGGTGAAAACAAGATCTATGCTGCTCTGATGATCCCTGTGAAGCCATTAAGTTGTAAGATGCAAACTTTGATTGAAGCTTCATCCAGCAGAACAATCACTTGGGAGCTCCAACTAAATTTCTCTACTACTCTATGTATGAACAATATTGCATTTATTGTAAACTCTCATTGGGAATTCATCCAGATAATTCCATTGAGATCACAAATAAAATGCTGACTGGGATCGCAACAAGCTGCATCAAGCAATAGAGCGAAGCTTTATGTGAGGCTGATGATGACTCTCTATGTACAATCTTATTCATAGCGTACCAAATAAATATTAACCGCCATCAGGTGATTGGTTTTCATTTGGTCATTTTTATGGACCAAAATTGTATATGGACAATAAGAATGGGATCATCTGTATTCACATATAGAGACAAACCCAGGAAAAGGCTATGGGGTACTGTACTTTTCCTATCAATTCATGGTCCACTACCGATCAACGCATGGTCAACCACTAATCAATGCATACTTAACCACTGATTAACGCTTGATCAACCACCGATCTGTGCATGCTCAACCACTAATGAACACATGCTCAACCACTGATCAACACATGCTCAACCAACGATCAACACATGCTCAACCACTGATCAGAACATGCTGAACCTCTGATCAGAATATGCTCAACCACTGATCAACATATGCTCAACCACTAATCAACACATGCTCAACCAACAATCAACACATACTCAACCACTGATCAGAACATGCTGAACCACTGATCAGAATATGCTCAACCACTGATCAACATATGCTCAACCACTGATCAACACATGCTCAACCAACGATCAACACATGCTCAACCATCGATCAACACATGCTCAACCAACGATCAACACATGCTCAACCACTGATCAGGGCATGCTCAACCACTGATCAACACATGCTCAACCAACGATCAACACATGCTCAACCAACGATCAACACATGCTCAGCCACCGATCAACACATGCTCAACCACTGATCAGGGCATGCTCAACCACTGATCAACACATGCTCAACCAACGATCAACACATGCTCAACCAACAATCAACACATGCTCAACCACTGATCAACATATGCTCAACCACTGATCAACACATGCTCAACAAACAATCAACACATACTCAACCACTGATCAGTACATGCTGAACCACTGATCAGAATATGCTCAACCACTGATCAACATATGCTCAACCACTGATCAACACATGCTCAACCAACGATCAACACATGCTCAACCATTGATCAACACATGCTCAACCAACGATCAACACATGCTCAACCACTGATCATGCTCAACCATCGATCAACACATGCTCAACCAACGATCAACACATGCTCAACCAACGATCAACACATGCTCAGCCACTGATCAGAACATGCTCAACCACTGTTCAACACATGCTCAATCACTGATTGGGGAATGCTCAACTACTAATCAACAAAAGCTTAGCCACTGATCAAAGCTGCTTGACTATTAATCAACACATGCTCAACCATCGATCTATGAATGCTCAAACACTGATCTGCACACGCTCAACTGATGATCAGTGAATGATCAGCAAGTGATCCAAACATGTTCTTCATACACGGGTCCATCAATTCACACATGCTCAGCCACCAATCAGTGCTTGCTTAACTACCTTTCAACCCATTCTCACCTACTGATCCATTCAAGTTCTTCCTCACTGTCTTCATTCAGCAAGGAGAAACTGGACCTTCGTTCTATTAATTTATGGGCTTTCCAGTGGTGAAGCACATAGATCACCTATCCTGTGGATAGGTGATACATTTCCATTTTGGGACTATCCTTTAATGTTAGTCCATCACCTGGCTCAAAGTTTCATAGTAAATAATGAAAAACTGTTAATTGTTGTTTATGTTGCAAATTACGATGCATGCCATATTTTCACCATAATTTGGACTCTCTTCTGTTTATCTTTATCCCTATTCTTGATAACTTTTTGAAAGGTAGACACGTCCTCCTGTGATCCCAACAAATTTATTAGAATTCAATCTAAATAAATTATCAGTTTTCCACTGTATAGGTGATGCTTTTTAAGTCACGGTGGGCTGAACTGCAAGACCAGCCAAGTGGAGTTGAATGGAGCTACTGGTCGAGCCTCCACTCCAAGTCTAAGACACTGGCAAAGTTTTCTTTGTATGTTCAGTGTCAATGACCTAGAATGGAGAGACTATTCACGTAGATGTGACCAATCACTACATTCAACTCCTCCCGGCTAAGGTCTAGTATCTATGGTTGGATGGAGACTTAAATTCCCCATCTTGATTTATCAGTGCTGGTTCTAGTGATTGGACCCATACAATCTACCATTTGTCACCTATATAGTTCTGCTAATACATGTAGCTCTTTTAAATAGGATAACTATCCTTGTGATTTGGTTGGTTCAAGTCCATCAGGGTCAAGTGAGTTTGTATAGCTTAGCTCTCAGTTGTGTCTCATTTAAGGGCTTCCGAGTGAAGCACTCACCTCTTCGTCAGACAACCCCTTTAAGTATGAGGTACACTGTTACTTTAAGACATGAGTAATAAATGTGTTGATGTCTTTTTTAGACATTAATATTGTAACAGTTAAGATTACAAGACGTTAATATCAGATGAGAGGAGGAGGCCTGACACCTGGCACCACAACTGATCCGTTTATCGGTGGAAAAGGATAAGCAAATCTTTAAATATTTGAAACCTCACGTTTCCTTGAATTTGTCCAGGAAATTCTCATTCTCATTGAATGTATTCAGTGCAGTCTCTATAGACAAAACATAATAAACATAGTTAAAAGAATGTAGAATAAAAAATTATACTCAACCGGCACTCACCTGTCTTGCCATGCTGTCCTGCTCCCATCTGGTCATCTTCTTTGGTCTAGTTGTCATTGGGCCATCTTCAGCATTTTCATCACCTACCACTTTTGGGACCCCATGTGTTGACTAGGCCCAGCAACGCCTTGACATTTTATGAGGCCATACATAACTTGATGATATCACAGGGTCTAGTCCGCACAGGATGAACCAAAAATAGCAGGCATTGTAAAATGATGAAGATGGCCCAATGACGACTGGACCAAAGTAAATGGCTTGTACCGATCCAAACTGATTTGAGTGTTAGGCGCCAGGATTCTTCCACTGTGCGGGATAGATCCCAAGCCTTGTCTGGTGCTGTGGTCTCCCATGCAGGCCCAGCTGCTTAGCACAGATGTCAGTACCAACAACTTGCTCAGGTTCCAGTTATATGTGTGGTTACTGCTGTCTCTCCAGCAAAAGTCTATGGTAACCAGTGGTATACTAAGGCAGCCCTACTCTCTGGAGTCTATGTCCAGAAGTCACTTTACTGAGCATGTCCGTGATGTGGCGCCTTCTTATTGGTGCTCAGACTGCTTTGGTTATGTGTCAGCTGTGTGGAGTTAGCTCGGTGTGTTTAAGAAGGAAAGCTCGCTAGTAGTTTTGTATTCGTCATTGTTCACACTAGCAGCAGTTTAACATCTCTGCACGGTGGACCCTGGGTTGCGATCACAGCTTAATTTAATTCAGTGTGATCCGCAAACCCTAACAGTACGCTAGCACCAGGGTCTGGCTAGCAATGGCGGATGATCGGTCGGAGCAAAGGAAAGCTTCGACCATCGAGAAAAAGCTCACACATGCCTCCCAGCAGCTTTTGAGCATTTCAAGTCTCACCAGGGGGATCTTTGTGGAGGAGGGGGGTTATGTTAGGTGCTGGGATTTTTCCACTGTGCGGGATAATTCCCAAGCCTTGTCTGGTGTCGTGGTCTCCCATGTGGGCCCAGCCGCTGGGTCTGCTGCTTAGCACAGACATCAGTCCCAGCAACTTGCTCAGTCTCCTGTTATACATGTGGTAACTGCTGGCTGTCTAGCTAAAGTCTATGGTAACCAGTGGTATACTAAGGCAGCCCTACTCTCTGGAGTCTATGTCCAGAAACCCTAACATTGAGCGAATCCAATTTTTTTGCAATATTCAAGGCAAATTAAATATGTTTCAATTCGATTCACAGATCTCTTTTGGTGGTAGTACCAAGTGTCGGACACCCAGTGATTTGACGTTGATGACCTATTGCAAAGACAGGTCCTCAATATCTCAGTCCCAGACAACCCCTTTAGTTACTCAGGTCGTTTGGGATTGAAGACCAGAAATCATGCTGTATAACAAATGTCCAATAACTGGGCTCAACCCATAGGGGGGAAATGTTTCTCTGCACTGCTATGTAAAACCAGTGAGCACAAATCATACATTGTGCCCCATGACATTGAGCATCTGCGTCTGTATTCTGGGCACCGCGTAGATGTATGAATTTCAGTGCCTATGTTATTGCTGCCCTGATTAGTCTGCCCATTCATATAATAGGGATAATTGCATTGCTGAATGTAATCAGGCATTCGTGTCCAAACGTGCAGCTCATTAAATGAACCTTGGCAGAGAAAAGAAGGCTTTATACAAATTTGCAAATTAGGAATGCACAATAAGCGGGGAAAGAAGGAAATCAAACCTATTACTCTAATTTAATTTTCAGTTTTGGATTTCCGCCTCATCTTTAGCGCTCTTCACTGGGAAGTGAGCGTTAAATTTAATTCTTTATATTGTCTCAGGATTCTACGTGTAATCAAGTTTAAAGAGCGTTTGTGGGGTCATTAGAAACTTTGGCACATGGGACATCTGTTGGCCACAATCACTCCGACATACTAGCCAGCAAAGGATTGGAGGCAGCACATCTTGACGCAGTATGAATAGTTATAGGATTAGCAGCCCTACATGTAAACGATCGTGTCTCCTTACATGATAAAGGAGCTTTAATAGCCACAAGAGCTTGACTGTTACCAAGTGTAGCTCCCGTATCTACATTACAATTTTTATATGGAAAATTTGAAACACATGCCCAATCCACGGGTTCACCCAAACTGGCCAGTAATACTATGAACCATAAATCTCATCCACTTTTAGGAATGGTCTTATTAAAGGGATGATCCAAAGCAAAAGTAAATTTATCTAAATCCCTGTCTATTTGATGGCCTGGTCCTTACGCTGTGATCTGACCAATTTGCACAGTGACAGTGCCCTCTCTCTTGTTGGCTCAGACCTGTAGTAATAAGCTGGAAACACCATACCCAGCAGAGACCAGTGACGTCATCGGGAGCAGCGCAGATCCCCTGCACACCGGTTGTAACAACACTGTATTGCCTGCTCATTACTGCAGATCTGAGCCAAAAAGAGTGGGAACTGTCACTGTGTACAACACAGGGATAGAGCAGGAACCTGCCCCTGAAACGGGTGTCACCAATGATTTTAGAAAATAGCTTAGATTATGGCATCAAATAGATAGGGGTTTAAATTAAATTTACGTTCACCCCTTTAATTTACGACAATTTTACAACACTGTTAGGATTATTGGCACTAGATATGAGCTAAAAGATTTGAAGGACTCTGGTCCATCATTATTTTGTGGCCAGTGGACCAGAGCTCTCCAAACTTTCTTCTGCATGTGACATCCCCAGCTCCTCTTCTGATCTGTAATCCAGGCACGACATTACTTTTGTAGTGCAGTGCCCACATCATTTGGTGCTGAGCCTATTAATCAGAGAAGGCATCGGGGATGTTGCAGGTAGTAGGAGGTTCTCAGGACTCTAGTCTGGAAGCCATGGTCTACAGATGTGGCTCCTGGACCAAGGTATTGCAAATCATTTTGCTGATCTCAAATTGGCATGTATGTGACCAGAAAAGCGCCCCTACAGGTTAAACTGAAGAGTTGACTTTTGCGTGCACCTTTAATGGACACTGTCTAAATCCTGATTGGTTGCCAAATGGTTTTGGTTGAAGAAAATAGTAGGATCTTATATGTGAAATATAAAGGCTAAACAGCCCTGATATTTACTTACATACATACAGTAATGTGTAAAAGTTTTAGGCAGGTGTGGAAAAAAGTGCTGCAAAAAGAAAGCTTACAAAAATTGAAGTGTTAATAGTTTATTTTTATCAATTAAAGAAATGCAAAGTGAATGAAGAAAAGAGAAATGTACAATAAATCAATATTTGGTGATCACTCTTTGCCTTCAAAGCATCAACAATTTTTCTAGATATACATGTACAGTGTTTGCAGGTTCTCAGCAGGAGATTGTTCCAAACATCTTGGAGAGCTGACCCCAGATCTTGTGTGTATGAGAATCGTGTGGATCCTTCTGTCTCTCCATGTGACCCCAGACAGACTGGCTGATGTGAGATCAGGGCTCTGTGGGGGGCGGATCATCACCCCAGGACTTCTCATTCTTAATGATATTGGCTGGATGTTTGGGGTCATTGTCCGGCTGCAGAATAAATTTGGAGCCGATCAGCTGCCTCCCTAATGATATTACATGATGGATAAGTATCTGTTTGTATCTCTCAGCACCATTTGTTGAAATGCAGCCACAAACTGGCAGGACCCCCCCACTGTTCTTCACTGTTCCACTGTTCCTGCAGACCCTCATTATTGTTCTGTTCTCCAGCCTCCGGGATACAAACTGCTTCTGTTGTGCAATTCTTCCATGAAGATGACTTCTGAGTCTGACCAGACTTCCCCGAACATTAGATTGGTGTAGTCGGGTCCCACTGATTGCTGCCAGATCTGAGCTGATGGCACTGCTGGACATCTTTCATTTTGAAAGGAAGTAAACATGATGTGTCTTACATCCGCTGCACTAAGTTTCCTTGGCTACACTGTTTCTGCAGTTATCAATGTTGCCCATCCCTTGGTGTTTATTTAAAGTTTCTTGATCAGCACATGTGGAAACCCCAGTTTGCTTTATATCTTTGCCTGGTAGAGACTTTGTTGATGCAGTATAACTACCTTGGGTCTCGTTGCTGTGCTCAGTTTTCCCATGGTGTATGATCTGTGACATGAAGCTGTCTTCCACACCCTCACCTTTGTAGCAGAGTTTTTCTGTTCATCACCCACTTTTAAGCATCCAACACATATGTTTCTGTTTCAGTTAATAACTGTGCATCAACCCACATATAAAAAATGATCATCATCATCAGTTTGGTATAATTGGTTACTCATATACCAGACTATAATTCTACAAAATCCCTGACTGTGCAAATGAAAGTACCTTGGAGAATTGATGAAGGCAAAGGGCAGTCACCAAACATTGATTTGATTTACTTTTCTATTTTATTCATTCACTTTACATTTTGGTAACTGATAAAAAATGATAATGCAGACACCACCTGCCTCAGAATTAAAGGGGCATTCTGATTTTTACTGGAAACATTATTTTATTTTTATTTCTGCTTATACAAAAAAATCAATTCCGCTTTCAAACGCCAGAATCCGCTGGATGCAGATGTGATTCTTGGTGTAGCTCCGGGGGTGCAGAGGTTACTCCTCTGCTTCTTCTCTGAGATAAGATGAACTGTGAATTGAGTCCCTTTAACATAAAATTTTCATTAGGAAGATTATATCCTACATAGTCTACTACACTCTCAGTAGGATAGATGATAATGATCTGCCAGTCCTCCAGGGCTGGGGATAAAAATCACTGGCGTGAGTGTCTGCTGCCGCTCGAAATAAAAATCATCACATTTGTATTGATATCCAATTAAAGGGAAACTTCAGGAGGTCGCGATAGCTTCAACCATTAATGCAGTCCTGCTTATTGATGATTTACGTATAATCAGTGCTACAATCCAACCACATGTATGTAATGTGCATGTGTTCATCCTGAGCTCCCTGATTCATGAATGGAATACCAGAACTGCAGTGTAGACTGACACTGGCCTGAGAGTAGTAAACTGGAAGCTGGAGTGGATGGATTATAATTTCATATTGCCAAATAGAACCCAAATGGCCTCAGCTCACTTTTTTCGCATACTAGACAATAAAGGGACACACATTGTACACATTTCCTCCCAATACTCTCATTTTATAGGCTTCCTAGAGCCAGGGATTAAAGGTGACAAATTTGGGAAATTAAATGTATTAAAAGACTAAAACTATAGGAGGTAATTTTTATTTTTAAGGTAATTTTTAATTGATATGCTTTTTAAAGGGAATGTATCATCTGAAGATGACATAGTATTTATATCAGGTTTTTATTGTAAAGAATTTATTTTAAAAAATAGTTAATTTTCTTATTTTTGTATAAAATTTGCAAATAGTAGACTGTTTTCTGCTTATCAGTTTATCTGTGTAGGCCAGGACAGATCGAGCAGAGTCATCTCATTATTGTTTTTAGGACAGTCAATCTTATTACTATAGGTTGGGGTCAATTGTGTCATCTCATTATCGCTAGAGGATGGTTGAGTTATTGACCCCTATATTGTACTGGTGGAGGCCTAGATAAGACAGTATAATATCATTATACACTATGCACACAGATAGTGCACTGTACAGTCATGGCCAAAAGTTTTGAGAATGACACAAATATTATTATATTTTCACATGATCTGCTGCCCTCTGGTTTTTATGTGTGTTTGACAGATGTTTTTATCACAGACAGAAATATAATTGCAAACATATGAGTAACAAAAGCTTATATTGACAGTTAGAATGAGTTAATGCAGCCAGTCAATATTTGCAGTGTTGACCCTTCTTCTTCAGGACCTCTGCAATTCTCCCTGGCATGCTCTCAATCAACTTCTGGACCAAATCCTGACTGATAGCAGTCCATTCTTGCACAATCAATGCTTTCATTTTGTCAGAATTTTTAGGTTTTTGTTTGTCCACCCGTCTCTTGATGATTGACCACAAGTTCTCAATGGGATTAAGATCTGGGGAGTTTCCAGGCCATGGACCCAAAATCTCTATGTTTTGTTCCCTGAGCCATTTAGTTATCACCTTTGCTTTATGGCAAGGTGCTCCATCATGCTGGAAAAGGCATTGTTGATCGCCAAACTGCTCTTGGAGGGTTGGGAGAAGTTGCTCTTGGAGGACATTCTGGTACCATTCTTTATTCATGGCTGTGTTTTTAGGCAACACTGTGAGAGAGCCGATTCCCTTGGCTGAGAAGCAACCCCACACATGAATGGTTTCAGGATGCTTAACAGTTGGCATGAGACAAGACTGGTGGTAGCGCTCACCTTGTCTTCTCGGAATGAGGCGTTTTCCTGATGTCCCAAACAATGGAAAAGGGGATTCATCAGAGAAAATAACTTTACCCCAGTCCTCAGCAGTCCACTGCCTGTATCTTTTACAGAATATCAGTCTGTCCATGATATTTTTTCTGGAGAGAAGTGGCTTCTTTGCTGCCCTCCTTGAGACCAGGCCTTGCTCCAAGAGTCTCCGCCTCACAGTGCTTGCTGATGCACTCACACCTGCCTGCTGCCATTCCTGAGCAAGCTCTGCACTGCTGGTAGCCCGATTCCACAGCTGAAACACTTTTAAGAGACGGTCCTGGCGCTTGCTGGTCTTTCTTGGGCCCCCTGGAGCCTTTTTGGCAACAATGGAACCTCTCTCCTTGAAGTTCTTGATGATGCGATAGATTGTTGACTAAGGTGCACTCTTTCTAGCTGCGATACTCTTCCCTGTTAGGCCATTTTTGTGCATTGCAATGATGACTGCACGTGTTTCTTTAGAGATAACCATGGTTAACAGAAGAGAAACAATGATGCCAAGCACCAGCCTCCTTTTAAAGTGTCCAGTGGTGTCATTCTTACTTAATCATGACAAATTGATCTCCAGCCATGTCCTCATCAACACCCACACCTGTGTTAATGGAGCAATCACTGAAAAGAGGTTAGCTGGTCCTTTTAAGGCAGGGCTGCAATGATGTTGAAATGTGTTTTGGGGGATAAAGTTCATTTTCTAGCCAAATATTGACTTTGCAAGTAATTGCTGTTAAGCTGATCACTCTTTATAACATTCTGGAGTATATGCAAATTGCCATTAGAAAAAGTGAAGCAGTGGACTTTGTAAAAATTAATATTTGTGTCATTCTCAAAACTTTTGTCCATGACTGTATGCAGCGCCACTGCTACTCCTTGGTCTTGGTGAGGGGCTATAAGCCATCATTTCTTGCAGCCTGTATTAGTCTATGGACACTTTTCCGTCCATTCACTTTCATTTGTTTCTGCTGCAATGAGGCCATTACTCCATTCTGCTCTGTCTATGACAATAATACATGAAGAAGTCTCCTTTATGGCCTCCCTGTCTTACATCTTGTTAACAAAATTAAAATTATCTGCCTGAAAGTTTCCATTAAAGTCTTATAGAACATTAAATGTTTTCGGGAATAATGGTCAAAGTTTACAAAGGAAACCTATTGAAAAATGTAACCTCCCCACCACCCCAAATAATTAATATAACTACATATCCCTTTAAATTATTAGGTTGTCAATCCCTTTATGACCCCAAAGTGCTTCTTTAGCAGATAAAAATCCCTCTTTGAAATTCAGTCTTTAAGTGCATTTGGGCATGACTATACACTTATAGCTTCTCAGCCTCCGCTGTATTCCCTCCTCTGGCTGATTGACAGGTCAGTGGTCATTTACCAGAACAAACGATCTGACAGTCAGCCAAGGGAGCATGCTGCTGGTCAGGAATACACCGGATACTAAGGAGCTGTAAGTGCATCTTCTCACCCCAATGCACTTCTAGACTGCATGGCTCTGATCTTAACGTTAAGTAATCTCTGTGTGAGATTACATGTTTCAAGATGTTTGGAAAAACTCTGCCAAGTTCAAAATTTGTTGCTGTTTTGAAGGAGAAATATTGATTTGATTTAGTCTGGAAGTGCATTGGGGCGTGATGATGCACTTACAGCTTTTCTGCTTCTGCTGTATTCCCCAACTAGCATCACCCTCCTCTGGCTGATTGACAGGTCAGTGGCCATTTACCAGAAAAACGGTCCGTCAATCTGCCAGGGAAGGGTGCTGCTAGGTCAGAAATGCATCGGATACTAAGGAGCTGTAAGTGCATTGTCATGCCCCACTGCACTTTCGGACTGATAGTCAAAACCTGATATTTGGCTGCTGGAGAGGTGCTTTGAGGGCTAACTGGCTTATATTTTTATAGGGCGGCCCAGCATATTAGTGTTTTTTGGGGAGTTAGAAGTTTTTGATATGTTCCCTTTAACATTCTTAGTCAATCACTGGCTGGAGCAGGTCAGTTTCACTGATTAGCTAAAATAAGAATTTCAGGCTATTTCTGGTGTCGAGGGTGGGATCAAGAAGCAAAAGACCAGAGGGATTGGGTAAGCACCAGAATCAGACCTGCATGCGGTCGGGGAGATTAAGGATTTTGCTAGGTCAGAAATACATCGGATGCCAAGGAGCTGTAAGTGCATCTTCACACCCCAATGCACTTCTAAACTGCATGGCCCTGATCTCAACATTAAGTAATCTCTGTCTGAAATTACATGTTCCAAGATGTTTGGAACAACCTCCTGCCGAGCTCCTACAACTGTGGATATGTACCTAAAAAAATTGTTGCCATTTTGATGAAGAAATATTGATTTGATTTAGTCTTGAAGTGCATTGGGGCGTGATGATGCACTTACAGCTTCTCAGCCTCTGCTGTACTCCCCAACTAACAGCAGCCCTCCTCTGGCTGATTGACAGGTCAGTGGCCATTTACCAGAACAAACTATTGGTCAGTCAGCCAGGGAAGGGTACTGTTAGGTCAGGAATACACCGGATACTAAGAAGCTGTAAGTGCACATTCTCACGCCCCACTGCACTTTCAGACTGATCTCCAAAGCCTGATTTCTAGCTACTGGAGAGGCGCTTAGGGGGGCTAACTGGCTTATAATTTTTGAGGACTGCACAGGTATATTAGTGTTTTTTGGGGAGTTACAAGTTTTTGATATGTTCCCTTTAAAATTCTTAGTCTTAGTTAATCACTGGCTAGAGCAGGTCAGTGTCACTGATTAGCTAAGAGGAGAATTTCTGGCCATTTCTGGTGTCAAGCGTGGAATTAAGAAGCAATAGACCAGAGGAATTGGGTAAGCACCAGAATTGGGCCTGAATGTGGTCGGGGAGGTTGAAGTTTTTGATAATTATTTTTTATTCTTGGTACACCCACCTCTAATAATAAAATAATAACAATAACCCGGGTCCTTTGTGCAGCAGATCTGGGGCGCAGTGTTTTATATATTGGTATTTATGGCATTGAGACTGGTAATTGACAACATTAACATGAAAATATTATATTAGGCAATTAGTGGTCTCACCATCTGATATCAGCAAACGCTCATGTATTGTCCCAGGATTATTATCCCGTCCAGCGTCTCGGGTGAAATACGTCTTTTTATATTGAGTGAACCTCTCCTTACATCCCCAATGCTTTTCCCTTGTGTCTCCTTTCTCGAGCTTAATGGCGTGACCCCTTGTTACAGGAGATATTTGCCGCTCGGAGAGACGCTTCTACTGCAGCTTATTTACGGCTGAATCTCGTTATTTCCTCCTCATTGTGGCATTTTAGAATATGTAATGAGGGTCTGCCGGGGATTTTATATTTGTCTCTTTCCATTCCTTTTTAGAAAACAGCTATTCAATAAGATTGCACAAATATTTTTTTGTATTATCGTCGGATTCGAAGATGCTTTCTTTCTTTGTATGATTGGTGGTGGTCCTATTTCTAATCAGTCGAATGGGTTACCATTAGTGCAGGGGTCTCAAACTCAATTTACCCGGGGGCCGCTGGAGGTAGAATCTGGGTGAGGCTGGGCCGCATCAGGTTTTCCACAAGAAAAACGCTACTAGCAGTGGTTTTTTGTCTCATCGCAAGTTCCGCACATGTTTGCAAGTCCCATAAGGAATGAATGAGGCTGAATCTATGTGTATGCCCATGTAGCTCTTTCAAAGACAGTGGTTTCCTACCACACTCAAAAGACATACAAATAGGATGTTTAGATTGTGAGCCCCAATGGGGACAGTGTTGATGATGTATATAAAGTGCTATGGAGTTAATAGCGCAATATCAGTGAATAAATATTATTCTTAACATTATGTTACAATACCAGGATCTGAGGATTTTCTGTTTCGAGGTCAAGAGCTCTCTGATGTGATGTTGCTGCCTGTCTCGCTGTCTTCCTCTTTTGACACTGCAGTGTGGTGGACAAGAAAACATTAACTGGTTAACAGTAAGAAGTCATTCCCCCCAGCGCTCATTCTCCCCCAGTGCTCATTCCTACCACCTCTCATCCTCCCCCAGCGCTCATTCTCCCCAGTGCTCATTCTCCCCAGCGCTCATCCTCCCCATTGCTTTTTCCCCATCACCCCATTGTTGCTTTTCCCCATCACTCCCATCACTGCTTTTTCCACATCATTGCTTTTCCCCATCACTCTCATCATTGCTTTTTCTGCATCATTGCTTTTCCCCATCACTCCCATCATTGCTTTTCCCCATTACTGCTTTTCCCCATCACTGCTTTTCCCCATCATTGATTTTCCCCCATCACTCCCATCATTGCTTTTCCCCATCATTGCTTTTCCCCATCACTCCCATCATTGCTTTTCCCCCATCACTCCCATCATTGCTTTTCCCCATCACTCCCATCATTGTTTTTCTCCATCACTGCTTTTCCCCATAACTCCCATCATTGCTTTTTCCCCATCATTCCCATCATTGCATTCTCCCCATCACTACTTTTCCCCATTGCTTTTCCCCATCATTGCACACCGCACACACACACACACACACACACACCATCTCTCACCTGTCCGCAGCATTACCGGTGCCTGCGCTTCCTTGCTCTGACAGAGCAGGCCGCTGAATGATGACATCCAGCGATGCTGCTCTCTGTGTCAGAGACAGGAAGCGCGGGCGCCGGGCAGGAAGGATCCTTGCAGCTCCGCTCCTGCTTATTTTGTCTTGCAGGCAGCAGAGCTGCTGGGATCGCTCCCTGCCCACTGCACCATCATCATACTCACCTCACCTCCTTCTGCTGCAGCTCCGATGGTCCAGCGCACGGAGCGCTGACATCTTCTTCCTGTGGTACCGCTCATTAAGCTCATGAATATGGGTGCCACGCCTATGAGAGTGGAGTGGCGTCTATATTCATGACCTTAATGAGCGGTACTACGTGTGACTGGGATTTCACATGCGAGACATGGCGGTGTTTCTCACATGTATGATCCCGGCCGAGGTGAGGGCCGCAAACTATTGTCCCGAGGGCCCATGAGGTGAGGGCCGCAAACTAGTGTCCTGATGGCCGCAGTTGGCCTGCGGGCCGCGAGTTTGAGACCACTGCATTAGTGCTTTGTGGAGTCCGAGGCATAGTGCCACCCATACCAAAGTGGTAGTGATTGGTACTGCAGCTCAGCTCCATCAAGTGATGGAGATACTGTACCTGGGCTGCAATACAAGACTCATCATAACACCTTTTTTGTGCTAATCCTTGAGGATCAGTAGCGTTGACCCCCGCTATCGCTAATTATGACCTATCCTGGGACATATAGTTGAAAATACTTTAGAAATTAATTTAATTGGATTATGGTTGAAAGGTCTTTAAAAAGTGGCAACTTCTGTGCTTGCCATTTTGTGACTTCGAGTTGCCTTTTCCTGCCCCTAGAGGCACTGAACATTAGACCTCCCAATATAGTCATAGCGACAAGCCTTCATAAAACTCTGATTAACCTGAAAGAGTAACTAAACTTTTTTATGTTTTTATATGTTGTAGCCAATGTTTAGTAGCTTTTCAGAGGTCCGGTTCCTGATTTAAGTGCCAATCAATGGACAAAGACGAAAAACGCTTAGTGTGTAGCAGAGCTGTGTACCCGCTTTATAGAACGTCTATAGATTTGTCCATCCCTAGAGGGTTAGCTGAGTACTTCTGCCCCTTCCTTTGAGCAATTGGTGTCTAATTTCCTGAGCACAAAGTGAAAACTTTTATAAAATAGGAAATAAATCAGAAAGCAATGTCATTTTTTTATTGTGTGCATTTTTTTTTTATAATTGGTGTTCTTCCATGACTCCATGCCACCCCGAATCCTCCCGTGTACTGTCCATAGTACAGGTACTGTATGGACACAGTCATATTTAATCCTATTAGTAAAGAACGGGTCCTGAGATCTCAGACATCCATCATGAACAAGACACATTATTTGTATTACCATTCTCAGATGAGCCGACAGTTGATGAACGCGATATTGATTCCGTTCTTCTGGTCTCCTGGATTTATGCGTTGGCACAAATTCAATCAAAATGTTCAAAGTGGAAAAAAAAATGGATCATCGCTTATAGCGTAAAATTCGGACAAATCCTCCTATGACTAATAGCACTCTTCTCTATTCTGTGTCCAAGTTCACATTGGTTGGCAAAAGTAGACGATAGAGTACAACCATGTTTACCATTTTAGGTCTATGCAAAGCTTTGGTCACCTGATCACCCAACCAGCACTCAATCTGTTCCACCTCTAGAGAATTTCTCCTATATTCACTCCACCACGTCTTCATTAACCTTCATGTTAGGGAGAATACACTCTTTGAAACTATGATGTCCAAATGCCAGAAAAACTCTTAAGGTGCTAGGATTAAAAACGTAATATTCTTACTATTTAAAAGGTATCTGTCAATAAGATTAAACCCCCGAACTGCATTTATGGTCTTTCAAAGCTAAATCCATTGACACCTTCTACCTGTTGCTGTATTCCGTAGAAATCTTTAGTTTAAATCATATGCAAAAGAGGCATTAAGTGCTTTGGGCTTGACATAGCACTTCCTCAACGCTTTGATTCCCGAGGTTGGTTCCTTGATCAGCACCAGCCTCTTTAGCCTGATTGACAGCTCACTGTCTAATTTTGATGCCTGGCTCCTAACTTCACACAGTTAAGGTGGAGGTAAGGCTAATGGAAGTGCTCTGCCACACCCAAAGCACGTAATGTCTCATTTGCATATGAATTAAAATGCTGATTTCTCTGGAATGCAGCAACCTATAGAAGATATAAAAGTGTCGATGGATGTATCTTTCAAAGACTTTCATTCGCATGTAAGAGAATTGCGGAAGTTGATCTTTCAGGCAGACTACTTTTAAATAAAAAAAAATTGATTAGTGAGGGACCTGCTGCTGGGATCCTCTTATTTTCTGAGAACAATTGTTCTCTTAACCCTGATTCTGTGATTGCCGTTCTAGATCAACCTTTCTAACACGTCTATATGGGCATATAGGTCATAGAAAGTTGAATAAAACGATACCTTGATACCTGCAATCTGATGTTTTATTCCAGAGAAATTCACATTTTTGCTAAAATGTAAATTAGCTGTTAAGATCTCTAGGCAGGACATAGATCTCCACGAGAATCTGCCTCCAGAGCTTATTGTAATTGAAAGGGGGTGTTACCAGTGATACATATAGATCAGGTGATGTCTCACAAGTAAAGCCTCCTTTTAATTTAAAATAAACTCTGGAGGCAGATTATCAGGAGAGATCTATGTCCCGCCCATAGATCTTAACATCTAATTTACATATTAAGAAAAACATGTATTTCTCTGTAATAAACATCAGATATAAAGGTATTATTTTATTCAACTTTCTATGTCCAACATGCTTATATAGACGGCTTAGGAGAATCGATTTTACTGACAATTTCCTTTTAAGTTAACGAGAAATCATTTTAAGCATTGTGTTTTTCCATTTCTCTTCCTTGACCTGTATGTTCCTAAAAAGCATTGTGTCTACCAATATGGAGTCCAATGTTTCCAGAAATTACAACTTATTTTTTTTAGAGGGAAATGTGTTTTTTTTATATATTTTTTTTAGTTATTAAGGATGTGATAAAACGTGTTTCTGGTAAAAAGTGTGTTCTCATATATCTGCATTCTCTTCGTGTGTGATATCAGTGGCTTAAGACACAACAATCCCCCTATATGTAGAGGTTTAAAGCCCAGAAGAGTCTTTTCAAGGTTGAATACCCGGCATTTTATATACATTTACTTTACATTTGGAAACTACAGCTGCATAAAATGGTCCCTGCTGAATGCTCCACTTTTCACATTTATATAGGCTTCAAAGGCTGCACAGAAACCGTCCTCTCAGAAGTCTTCTTTCTGTACAATATTTGATCTGTGACTCTCATGGAAAAAAAAGCTTTTATGATGATATCGGTAAAAAGTCTTATTACAGCTCAAAATAGTGGCGGAATACAAGTGTGCCACTATGTGCAGTACAACTGAATTTCATCCTCTCAGTGGAACATGAAATGCAAAAGACACAATGGAGAGAATGGATTATCATTCCGGATATTTCGCAAGTGTAAATACTGCCGCTCCCTTGTCCAACCAGCGATCTATTGACCCAAACTATCAAGTATCATAGATCTGTGATGCTGTCTGTTTGGGTCACAACTCATTAGTACCTGTAGTAGTGCCAAGACTTGCTAATATTTTGCTGTTGACTTGTAACCATGATCTATGCTTTCAACTTGTAACCCTGAACCATGATCTAAAATAATCTAAAAAAAAAAAAATGGGTTCAAATTGAGTACTCTAGAAATAGAAAAATAGCAGCCGTGTCCTCAACAGAGTCAATTAGGTGAATTACAAATCTGAAACTTAGCACTACGTTTGACCTTCTTTTCGAAAGTTTCAAGGTTTTAGCTGGACACAGGAATTGTCACGATCTGTGGCTGATCTGGCTTTTCTTATTAAAAATTTTTTCTTTCAGGCCATCGGGGGTTAATGACTGTTTTTCCCCGGTGGCCTGGTGGTGTAATAGCATTACTGCAGTGTTGCTGGGTCAGCTGATGTAGGTGGTGACCACTCCCACCATCCTTTATAGAGTCACCTGATGCATCAGCTGACTGTTGGTGATACAAGTCTTAGTGGAGACCAACCGAGCTGGAGTCAGGAGCTTTCTGATGCTGCAGCTGAATACTGTGATCTGGTGCCTTACTCTGCTGTGCAGTGCATTGCAGCAGAGAAAGCTAAGTGTATTTTTGTTCCCCATTCCCTGTGGTGTCTGTATTTCCTTACCTTTGTACTTTATTAGTGCAGTAGTGTGACTAGTGCTCTCACCGGCCTGCTCCCTACCTAGGGATTAGTGCAGGGCCAGTGAGGGTTTTAGGTATCCTGCTTGGCGATGGGGTGAGAGAACCCATATAAGAACGATAGTGAGATCAGGGCACTTCCTTAGGCTAGTGCAGGAGGTGTCCATTCCCCCGTTCCCTATCGCAGGGCTTACCGTTGTAATTGTGTCCCTGGTGTTCCCTTGTGTGTTTTGCCGTTTGGTGACTGACCAACCGTCGGGTTGCGTCACACCAGGACATTCTCTTCGTGACAGGAATGCACAATAGCATAGTAGAGTAACTATTGTGTCTGGCTAAGAAAATATTGGACACAGTCAGAATAAAGGTCAAACAAAGTGTAGGACTTCTGAAGGTGAGAAGAATATACGACACTCAACAATTTTGACAAGTGTAATAGTCTTTATTCTGTGCTGCGGACATGAACAAGAACTAGGCATGCAGGTTACAGGGGCATACGGGGAGAGACAGGAAGGACAATGGCCGGTTCATGTAACAACGCTTCCACGAGTCCAGGATCTATGTAGGTCGATGTGAAAAAAGATGCAAAATGTTGCTTTTGAGCTCTATACCTGGGTTCATGTGGCTTATCATCACTCAGCCTTTCTAAAATCTGTGCCATGTTTACAAATGGGCTGCATTTGGCATTGCCACTCTAACTTATTGATTTAAATACTGAGCTGAGCAGTGGAGTAACTAGATTCCAATGAGCCAATTGCAAAATTTGGACCTGGGTTTCCACCTGCATATTAGTCAGATATATGGACCCTTGTAGCGTTTTAGATCCTATAAAAATATGCATGTAACCATGTAATAATGTTCCCTGTTCTGGCTCCTTCCTGTAATAATCTCTACCCTCCTGGACCCCATCAAGGGATAATTGTTACGGGTGTGTCAGATGCTACAGGCAGTCCTCTGCATCTGGCTGCAGAAGGTCTCTATGTTTGGCATTGCAGATGCCTTCTTAATCCTCCTGACTTTTTGGACCCAGTGGCAACCTCCCTCCGGCTCTAATTAACACACCTGGACCTGGGTGTTTATAGACTCTCAGTCTGCTTCAGGGAGTTGTCGGTGATATTCACATTTTTCCCTTGTGAAGGCTTGGAACTATAGCAGTCGGCTTACTTCCTCTCTGGTGCGGTTGGAGGACAATTGGTGTTACCTCTCTGAGTCTGCTCAAGCTAAGTTGCTTCCCCCTTGTTTGTCTCCCTTCTTCTCTTTAGTGTACAGTGGGGACTGACCGGTGCTCATCCCCCTTCCCTTTTCAGGGCCTAGCTCTATAGATATATAGGGCATAGGTTCTAGCTCGGCGATTGGTGTGGAACCAATATTGAGACCCTAGGAGAGGCAGGGTGCTATTAGACCTGCCTAGGAGTCTCCACTCCCCCTTTCCCTAGCTTTGGGCTTCCTTCCCCTCTTTCCCTCAAGTTACACTTAGTTTTCCCACACTGTGCATGACAATAATATCCCCATTCTGGTCCTTACTCTTAATAATGCCTCTACCCCCGTCATGGCCCCTTAAAGTAATAATGCCCCCCCGTCCTGTGCCCATCCAGTAATAATGCCTTCCATCCTGGACTCCATCCTATAACAATGTCACTCATCCTGGGCCCTTTCCTGGTATAATGTCCCCCATCCAGGGCTCCTTCTGTGCTTCTCCAGCACATTTTATAAAAGAGCAAACAATTATTCTTACCTTTCCCTGCTCCACGATGTGCGGTGTATTCTTCTATAGGTGGCCCAGAAACCGGCAGCTGATTTCAACGGGCCAGCATGGGCAGCGCATGACGTCACTGCAATGTGCCGCCTTTCATGGGCAAGCCAACATCGGCTGCTGGCCTCTGTATAAATCTGTGTTATCCACTTTAAGATAATAATACATTTTGATCAATACTGTATAGCAATTAGTCATAAATACTGTTAGTGGTCTTGTGATAGTTGTTTTTTATTTTTTAATTTGAACAATTTTTTTATGTATTTTTGTGGAATATATTTGGTGTGATATTTGTTCATGTAAATTCATGTCTATTATAGTGGCTATCAGTAATTTCTGGCAATTTTTTTTCTACATACTGTAAATTTGAAATTATATAATGTTTAACATTTTATTATGGGATTTTGATCATATTTTATAAGGGGAGAGGTTGGGTGATCAATGGCTATTTGACTGTAAAGTAAAAAAAAAATACAATATAATTCCAAGCATTTACAAATTACAAAATATTGTCAATATAAACAAAAAAATATAAAAACGTATCATAAATAGAATTACTTGTACTCTATGCATATTCTGACTACTCTGTTGAAACATGAGGCTTTCTAATGACGCTACTTGTTATCTTGTCCCTTTTGTCCTTTAGATGTGTAAATAATTTAGAACTGGTGCTTAAAAAATATTGGGATGAAGTTGGGTATTCAATGTCTAGCCGAAAATAAACCAGTTGTAGATCAGTATTGAGCTGGGATGGTGATTTGGCCATCTGTCCTGCTAATAAAATGCATCATCTGCTTCTGTCTTCGACCTACTGAACACATAACCTCTTTTCATATAGTATTAATCAGAGAATCCTCCTGGAAAATATACTACAGCTTTTTTTATATATATATATATATATATATATATATATATATATATTTTTTTTTTTTGTGTATGCCTTTCTATTTGTTTTGTGATTTTTTTATTTTCTCATTTGACTTTATTGTTAAGTCCCTAATGGTAATAAAAGCTATATCCGTTGTTTGGGCATTTAATGTAATCACCAGCGACAGCCTCTATCTATAGCAGATGGCCTGAGCCTTTTTAATCAAAACTCAAGACCAATAGTCTCCTTTACTGCAATGTATACTGAGTGACAGCTGGACAGATGGGTGTTACCTCTCTTACCAAAAGTTACTTTATTGCTTCCTGATCTCTCTTTTGTGCGTAAATGTCTTAATAAATCTATTTATACAGCCACCAGAGTTATGGATGAAACAGTGAGGCAGCATCTTAGCAAAGCTAAAAGCTTGGAGAATATTGAAGAAAAATGGTTTTATTAATTAAGGGCTAATAAAATGATATGCATGCAAAAAAAAAATCAATTTTAACAAAATTACGATATTTTAATGATATCTTAAACTTGCAAAAAATAATAATTTTTAACAAAATGTACCTTTTTCTGTTGCAAAATTTCAAACTTAAGAGTCGGAATGTAGCTTTGCTTTATAGACTGGAACATGGGTCTACCAAAAAATAAAATAACATTTTGACTTATAATATGCAACTGGCCTTCATGAGTGTAACATTTTCTTTCCTAGATTAATAAAAATGTAAGGATCACTACAAAAAAATGCAAATTATAGGACTTTAATTGCCCATTTGGCAACATTTCGATTCATAATGTAAACCTTTGAATTTTTTTTTTCTTTTAGAAAAATAAATTGATCGATATGAATAGGTAGATATTAGATAAATTAATAGATGTTAGATAGATATTAATAAGATAGAATTTGTAGTTTATTTATAAATAAACATTGGATATACAGTAAGCGACTTAGAATATATTTAAGCCTATTTTCTATTAAAATGTTGTTTTTTTAACTTATTCTCTATATAGTACAAAAAATCAGATTTTTAAAAAAGATTGTATACATTATTAAAAAATGAAATAACATAAAAAAGTATGTATTTTCTCTTCCATCAATTTTTTTTTAAGAGGGAAGCACAATGAATGCAATTACTAGACCTGATTGTTCATGTGCAGATTAACTCCCAAGAGGCAAATTTCATCTATGGGTTGGTGGCATTTCCTGTTACTGAATTTCAGATTGCCTCCAGGAAAAATCAAAAGGAAAAAAAAATCTCTAGGGCTTTATGACTTTGGCATGGTAGAGTCTTCCGACAGAATTTGACAAGGAAAAGCTAATTTTAGCTTGACTGGTTAAAAATTAAATCTGAAATGAAATGAGATGTGGAAAAGAAAAGCAAAACCTTAAAATATAAAAATACAAGCCATATTTTATCTGTTGTATACACAATGTTGTACTTTATAGAATCATTAATAAATACATCTCTTGATTTCTTTTTAAGGAATGATTTGATATTTTTATATAAAAATAGAACAAAGAACTTACAATACATAATAATTAAAAATGTATATGCAGTATATAAAATGTAAAGAAAACAATTGAATATTAACAGAATTCTTAGAAATATCTGAAATAATTTGTTTCAAAATTAACTTGTAAAATTTATTTGATTTTGATTGAAGACATTTGTTTTAAGAATATAATAGACAAAAATGGTATAAAACTTTAAAATCCTTAAAATGTAACACTTTTAGAAATACAAAATTTTGTTCTAAAAGTTTCTTTTTACAGACAAGAAATGTTTTAATTCATTGCGTTTTAAATATTTAAAAATGTTATATTTACATTGTGTTAACAGTTAAACAGAAACTAAAGATTAACTGCAATTTTCATCTTCTGTTCCATCCTGTTTTCTTTTTTTTTCCCCCATGAAAAATGCAAAGCATTAGATTGTAGAAGGCATCTACTTATTAATTCATGTGCTTAATTTCCATTAACCTCATGGGGAGTAAAATAAAACTTAATTGCCCGAATGTTGCTAGTGAGTAAAGAGGTGTCATGTCAAGTTATTATGTCAAACAATGGATACTAATCAAATGAGCTGGAATTTTAACTGTTAAAGCAAACAGTAATTGTATGAAGAGGGGCCTCATCAGTTAAATAGGTTTTACATGTAAAAGCAAATTAAAAAAATGTTATAAAATAAACTACTAGTACCTTTCAAACAGCTAAAGTAACTTAGTGGCACATTTCCTCATTGTGTAAAATGTAGTTGAATAAATTGTCTCATAATGCCAACCCCTGTCTATATGCCCTAAAAGTATATATGGATGTCACAAAGGACAGTACGCCTCTCAGGACCCCTCCTTGAGCCATAACATAGGGCTGCTAAAAAGCTACTTTGGGTGAGTTGACTTGGCCATTTATTTAATTATTCCTACAGAATAAATATCTCAGCTCCCAGTCAACACAAGAGGAAACTTTATCCCTAGACTCACATCAAGGGTCTCTCACTCATCCAACCTGTATCTTGCACCTGCACTGTCAAGAGGCAAGAACTCCAAAACTGCAAGTGGCTGTCTTGTTGGAAAAGATTCTGATTTGGCTAAATATCCTAATGCTTGGACATTAAGTTATACGGTCACTAACAAGTGCCACTTGGGATACAACTTTCTTTCTGTCACGATTCATTTTTGGATTTGTGGCAGCTCTGGTTCCACTCACATTAAAACTATTTTTACTTTGAGGCCAGTGGGGGTTAAATGCAGTTTTTCCCCACTGGCAAGTTGGTGTTACTGCAGTGCTGCTGGGTCAGCTGATGTTGCTGGTGACCACTCCCACATCCTTTGAAAGGTCACCTGATGCATCAGCTGACTGTTGGTGATACAGTTCCTCTTTGGAGACCAACCTTTACAGAAGCAGCTCTTTGCTGTTTGGAGTCCTGTTGCTGTGCTATCTGTGGTGTGGAGTTAAGCAGTGGTGTGCACAAGCTAAGTGCTGTATTTTTGTTACCTTGTACCTTTGGTGTCTGTTTCATTTCTTTTGTATTAGTGCAGTGGTGGGACCATGTGTCTCACCTGCCAACTCCCTACTTAAGGATAAGAGCAGGGCAAGTGAGGGATTAGGTATCCTGCTCGAGGATGGGGTGAAAAAACCCCTATAGGGCCGATAGTGAGATCAGGGCACATCCTCAGGTGAGTGCAGGAGGTGTCTATTCCCCCATTCTCTATCGATAGGGCCCACCGTTGTTATGGTTTCCCTGGTGTTCCCTTGTTTGTTGTGCCATTTGGTGACCGACTAACCGTTGGGTCATGTCACACTGGGTCAGTCACTCCGTGACACTTCCTCCAGGAGGACAGCTGATTTGCATACCTTTTTTTCTGTGCAAGCAGAATTTCTCCAGAAGAATAAACAGTACCCTCTAAAGAATATGTTTCTTATATTGATAGGTTTCTTTAATGGGCACTTTCACTTTTAATATATTTTTTAATATTGTTAAGTGTAGTCGGCACATTCAAAGATTAATCACTGCATTATATATATAGGTCGATAATATCACTTTTTTAGTCACTGTAATGTTAATAATATTTATATTAATATAATGGTATGGTTATCATCACTGTTGCACTGTCACTTTATAGCTATTATAATATATGTCTCTTAGTGAACCTTTTATAGAAATGATTTTTGCAATGAGCACTTTATGTATCAAAAGTTGTTTGACATATTGGTGTATTTTCACTGTAATATATTTGATATGGCTAAATATTTTTCATTACACTGTAGTTTGACATTATATTCTTGACTAGGAATCGCCTGTGGTGTTGAAAAGGTCCCGTGCATCTTCTATTTTTTATGCTGTCACTAGAGCGCATGCGCGGCTGTCCCGTCCTCACGTACTTCCAGAGACGCTCATACACTGGCACGCAAGCTTTATTTGCTTGCGTGTCATTGAGCGTCTCTAAGAGGAAGTGGTCATCAAAAGAGGCGGGTTCAGCGCGTCATGCGCCAACATGTGATGGCGGTATTGTCCGTCCTGATTACAAATATGATTGTCTATGTGCCATATAAATAGTGAGGTACCCCTCACCCTGACACGCCCCTGGAAGAAGCAGGAGGCGAAACGCGCGTCGGGGTGAGGGGACGCCGAGCAATCACACCATCTTCCATAGGTAACTACCGCCACATTAGTCTTGTTCTCTTTCATACGTCTCTGTAGAATTTCTGCACTTATTTGGGCACTTTATTGTGGGCGCATTGCATTCAGCATTATGCTGTTTATATATGGGCGCTATTAGCACATTAAAAGCATAGGTTATTTATTGCTATACCTAGCATTGCTACTCCACCGAGAGCATATTGAGCATCTTTAGCATAGGGTATGATATTTCAGGTATGCAGGTGTACCATTTTTGTGTTCAGGCAGTATTCAGGGTAGTTAACCCTTTCTTGATTATTCTATATGTGGCTATTATAATATTGGGAGGCATGTGGTGAATAGTACTTTTATATGGTACGGTTTATGTGGTAAATTGCTGTGCATTACTATCATGTTTATTACATTAGTGTTTACATCCTCTGTATTTTGAATTATTGCTCGGTGTCCCTTGGACAGTATTCTTTGCTTTATTAATTGTTTTATGTCATATTTTATTGGCTATTTATTAATAAAATTTATGATTTTACTATCTTTGGGATCTCTTCTTATTTTTCCCACTCAAAATAAATTCTAATTATGGGAATTGTGTATATTATTGATATGACGTGCCCTGTTTAAATTGTTAGACAGATTTTGGTGATTTGTTATATATTATGTCACATAGAATTCATATAATGTATACAAAAATATTTAGACTTGAGATGGCTAACTGAAAAGATGGTAACAAATTGCAAGCTTTCGAGACTACTCAGGTCTCTTCATCAGGCGAAGACCTTATCACTTATTTCTCCTGCACCTCTGCTCCTCAGCATCACCCATTCGGACCTCATCGTGTTTTCTGATCCCCAATGTGAATGCTCTGATGAGGACCTTGAGGGTTCTGCAGGTGCACACCAATGATCACGACGCACCATGTAACATCATGACATCGTGACCTTTCATGTACTTGCGTGGAACTGGGTCTCATCACAGCTGGACGTCTCGGCTCGGTGTAAGAGGCCCGTGGATTTCAGTGTTCGCTCTTGGAAGAGAAGATGCGACAAGGGCTGGACTGGTGACAGTGAGGAGCAGAAGCAGAGGGCAAAGAGGTGAGTGGTGAGATGAGTTTTTTTTTAATTTTTACATCTTATATTTACTATACTTTGGTGTCTGGGGAGATCCTAGAGCAAAATAAGGAACACTTAAGTCACGGAGAATAACTTCTCTATAATCTCCAGGAAAAATCTGTGCAAGCAGTCAAATTCAAATTTTGCCTGATTTTCTAATCTCTTATTATAGAACCTAAACTTATTATCATTACTATTTTGTTTAGTGACCTTCAGCTTGACCTCAAGCCATGGCGACTTGATGAATGAACACTCTGTAGGAAGCTTGATATTGTTCAAGACTAGATAGGCCCACCAGGGTCTTCTCCACTGTTATCTTGATTGTATGAATCCTTTGGGTTGCTGGTCAAAACTTACACTTGTATTAAACTGTTCTTTGGGTGATATAAAACATGTTACAATGAGTTTTTTGTTACATGCAGAATTCAAAAGTTTTTTACCTCCCTTTGGTTTAGTGGGTCCTTTTTAACCCCTTATTATTAACGGCTTCTCTACCCTTTCAGTGCTCTGCAGACAAAAAAGAAGTGACTACTAAAGGACATTAAAGGGACCCTTTCACCAGAAACAATGATACTAACCTGCAGATAAGTGGATAAATCTGTATGGCGCCCACACTTAGCCAAACGCTGTGGGGAGAAAATTAACTTTATTCCCTCCGCAGCATTCTGGTTTCAGTCACTGGGGTGGCACCGGCTTTGGTTCAGTCACCGCTCTGAGTATAGAGAGCAAAGGCTGTAGCCACACTCTCGGCCGACACTTGCTCTGCATGGGGCTGGCTTGTCAGTCAGGACAGGGGGCTGTACCAGTGCCAGCGCCACCCCCATGACTGAAATGGGAACGCTGCCGGAGAGAATCAAGGTTTTTTTGTCACCTGCAGAGTTCATCTTAGTGTGCAGGCGCCAGGCAGCATAATAACGCTATTAACCTACAGAGTAACCCCATATCGGCAGGTTAATAGCTTTTTTTTTTCTGGTGACAGGTTCCCTTTAAGGGTTTTCTGTTGTTTTTGGACACAGTTGGTTATACAATGAATTGTGATGGATCTCTGGATGGATCTGTGGATTTATTTCTATAGGATTCAAGCCAGTGATTACATAGACAAAATTTCAGTTCCATTAGGATAAAATAAAATGCAAATCCGCTTTTTGTTCACTTAACGTAAAATATCCATATGTCATGAAACTCTAATAGACATCCTGCCACATCGGAAGAATTGTGGTCCAGTGATTTCATTTTAATGGAAAGGTCTTTCAACATGAAAATCGTCATACCGTTTCGTATTTATAAAACATTTCCTTATAGCTATCAGCATATGTTTTGAAATTAGAATTTACCAGATTTGCCCAATTTTTCCCAAACTTTTGTAGCAAATCGATGCACCATGAATCGAAAGTACAGCAAAGTCTCCAACTTCCCTGAAAAACATGTATGACACTATACTTCGTTCCTCACACCCCAATCTTTTTTCACTGCTGTGCTGTCATACACTTTCTGTGTCGTTTCAGAGTTTTATAGCTGCATAGCATAATGCAGAAGCCGGCGGGGCCATACCCAAGGTCATAGAGCCTTCTCTGACTGATGCAATGTATTAAACCTCAGCGGAGAATGTTCACATTTTCCAGGTTCGGCAAATTCCTAAAACTTCTACAGATTCAGTTGGCATCTAATCGATTTTCTCATCTCTAAATCTTTAACTTATTTGGCCCATATCTGATGTGATTCTGGCCTAAGAGATCCCTAATATCTGCCCTCTAAGAACATATCAACCTTTTATTCAAAGATCATTTCCTTAAAGACCTCAACAGCTATCGGCAAGCCACAAATCCAATTTCATGGTATTATCTAGTGTGGTTTCTCCGCTAGGAAGTAATTTGGCCTTTAATAGAACTGGTAGCGGTCCTCATTATAATAAATTTCCTATGGGAATTTTACCAAGTTAATATATTTAAAATTCTGGAACTATGTAAAATGCCTGTAGCCTAATAGGATATGGAATAGAGCATTGGTTGTATATTTTAGAGTCAGTTTGTATGCAAAAACAACAAGACTAAGGGACTCGGTTCAAATATGTATTTTATTAAAAAAAAGTAGAAAACTGTAAATGTCTTAGGTATTACTGTTACTGAGAAAGCTAGGGGCAACCAATATGGTTGTGATTACCCTTCTGATAGCTCTTTCCTGAAAATATTGGGCTTGAATACCTTGAGCCCACCAGAGAAGATGTGTCATGATTCATTTTTGGATCTGTGGCAGATCTGGTCCTCAGATTAAAACTTTTTTCCTTTCAGGCCATCGGGGGTCAATATCAGTCCCCTCGTGGCCTGCTGGTGTAATTACATTGCTGGTGGGTTTGCTGATGTCTGTGGTGAACACTCCCACCATCCTTCAAAAGATCACCTGATGCATCAGTTGACTGTTGGTGATACGGGTCCTTTCTGGAGACCAACCAAGCAGGAGCAGCTCTCTGGTGTTCAGCCAAGTCTGGTGTTAAGGGTCCTGTTGCTGTTGTTTTCTGCGGTGTGGAGACTTGCAGCGGTGCTTAAGCTAAGTGCTGTTCTTTTGTTACCTCGTCCTTTCTGTGTCTGTTCCCATGTCCTTGTGTTTCTTAGCAGTAGTGGCTACGCTAGTGTCCTAAGCCAGCGCACTAGCAAGGGCAGTTTGAGGTGACAGTTTAGTGATGAGGTATCCTGAAGTCGGCAGGGGTAAGGACCTGCATAGGGTGATAGGTGAGAGCAGGGACAGGCTCAGGTTGGAGCTCAGGAGGTGACCGTTCCTGGTTCCCTATTGTCAGGGCCTTCCTCTCCCCTATTCCATCGGCATTGAGTTGCTGTATTTTTTGGTTACCGACCAATCGTTGGGTCGTGTCAGACTGGGCCAGTCACTCCGTGACAAGATGAAAATGAGAAGATGTGGGAATTACCTTTACAAACTTTGCTTAACCTCATGGTTGATATTGTGACTGATGCCCATTTTCTTGTCCTGGTCCCCTCTGATGTCAGATGTTACGTGTAAGCTAGGTATAGCTAATTATGTTTGATACATAACTAGCCCCTGATACTGCAATAGAGTAAGGATTCCTTTAAAGCTCGATGTCAGCCATTAGACAGCTCTTCTGTCAGCCATTTTGATTATCAGCCAGCTTATCTGAACTTATATTTTCCCAAGTTGTTCAGCCATGAAAGCATTTAAAAAAAACTTCTGAGAATTTTATAGCAGAAGTCATTCTCACCACGGCACCAATTCTGAGGCTTCCTGGTCTCTTGCCAGTCTTTGTACTTCCATGCAATAAATGTTTTGTCCTCTACACTTGCTGTTAATGCAACTAATTACTGACTTAAGCAGTGACCCACTATAGCCAGTGATTGTCTGCAGCAGTAATGAGCTGAAGGGAAATGCAGAGACAAGTTGTTAGGAACCGGGCCTCAGCTAGAGTAATTGTATTGGAACTGCTAAGGGTAGCAGAGACAGGTAGCGTAGTCAGAGAAGACAGAGGTTGGTACACAGAAGCAGCAGGATTTTAATGGAAGCTAAGACAGATAGCGTAGTCAGTGGATAGCCAGAGGTTGGTACACAGGAGCAGAAAAACATCATTAATGACGTGCTGAAAGGTGGCAGGGACGTTGTTAAGGCCAAAAGGCATAACTACATATTCAAAATATCCATCTCTAGTTCTAAAGGCTGTTTTCCACTCATCCCCCGGGTGGATCCGTATGAGATTATAACCTCCTCTTAGATCGAATTTGGTAAAAAATCTTGGCAGAACACAGTCTCTCCAGCAACTCAGGAATTAAGGGGAGTGGGTGGTGATTTTTAATGATAATCTTATTTATTTATCTGTAATCAATACATGGCCGCAGGGTTGAGTCCTTCTTTCCTACAAAGAAGAACAGTGCCCTAGCTGGGGATGAGGAAGGCTGAATGAAGCCTTTTTCTAAATTTTCATCCAGGTATTCGCTTAATACTTTCAATTCTTGTTCAGAAAGATCGTAAATTCTTCCAAACTGAATTGAGACAGATATAAGCAGGGCTGTGAAGTCAGTAAAACCAAACTTCCGACTCCTTAATTTCCATGACTCCAACTCCGACTCCACAGCACTGCCTCACTACTGAGCAGGTACATAAAGTGCAGCACAGATTCATCTCAACTAAAAGCCGAGATCATGAACAGAACAGACATTTATAGAATATTTCATAACTTTCCCAAATTCTTATGAAAACATTTACAGCACATCCTGCAGCGTACTACTGAACCCAATTTATTATGTATTGTCGGAGTCTGTCTATTTTATACTGACTCCACAGTTCTGGTTGTAAGGACGATGAGGAGGTAGTTGATCGGCTTTTCTCTCACTGCAGACATCAGTGAACTGCTGGTACTTTAGTGGTAGTTTATCACAATAATGATGGGAAATCTCTGAGACTTGGAATTGTTGGAGAACAGATGGATTAGTATGACAATTGGTCTTACAGTACTCAAAGGGAAAGGTAATGGTCCTTGATGCCCAGATGATAGAAGGATTATGACTGGAAAACCAGGAAATTCCTAGAATAACTGAAAATATTGGAGAAGAAATAATAAAACTAACGGCTTCACGATGATTCGGTTCAATACAGATTTCAAGTTCAATTGTCTCATGAGTAACAGGTCCCGAAGATAAAGGTGATCCATCCACAGTTTCCATATCAATTGTCCTGGAGTCCTACTTTCTGTAACATCTCTGCCGGCATCACTGCATGGCTTCCCATCTTTCTCACTACTCCAAGCCATGCTGTGAGTTCTGTCCTCTGCCAGCTTCTTGCTGTGAACCTCGTGTCCTTGCTGCATACTTCCTGGCTGTATGCTTAGGGTGGCGGCACCGCAATTCCTGAGTCTTATAGAGACAGTGTGCACCTTCCTAAGGTGTCCCCAGCCAAATGCCAAGAGGCATCTGGTACTTAAGGCATCCTCACCCATATGGGGATGCCTGAGCAACAAACTCTTTCAGTCTGTCTTTGGCTACTGAGTTGCCAAGGTCCTGTTCTGCTATTTCTCTTGTCTCCACCTCCCAGGGGGCTGCGTACCCTGGCCAGTGCCTGTGTTCTGTGTCTTTTGTTTACATCTCCCAGGGAGCTGCATACCCTGGCATGAATCCTTCATCTTGTACCTGTACACGTACCTGACCCTTTCTGTACGGAGTCCTATACCTGTACCTATTTGTATCCTTGTCTGTAACCTTTCCTACCCTGCTGTGTGTATCCTTGTGTTCAATCCTGCGACTTTGCTCTGCACTCTGCTTTGCATCCTGCAACTTTGCTCTGCACTCTGCTCTGCATCCTGCGACTTTGCTCTGCACTCTGCTCCGCATCCTGTGACTTTGCTCTGCACTCTGCTTCACATCCTGCAACTTTGCTCTGCACTCTGCTCCGCATCCTGTGACTTTGCTCTGCACTCTGCTCCGCAACCCTGTGGGTAAACTGTCATGTCCATCCATGACCGTCCAAAATCTACCTGTTCCTCAACTGCAAATGCAGCTACCGGAGCCAAATCCAAGAAGGCTGATAAAAGTGGGCTGGTAGAGCAGCAGCTTGAATCCAGCCATGAGAAGGGAATGCAGTATTGCTGCGGTTGTGTGGAATATCCTGACGGCCTCTGCCCTGAGAAGCCTATACTCCAGAACCTTGGGCCAGTAGGAGAGGCTGCCCTTGGCGAGAGTATTTCCTCTCCACTAAAGTTAATGACTGTTTCTTTGCCTTCTGGGAGCTTTGGTGTATCTAAGCCGCCAGCCATATGGAGTCGGTGTGTGATCTCTGTTCTACAGCTCCAGAATCCGGTGAGGGTGTTGTCTGGTGATGGCCGACCCCTACTTAAGAGCAGTCTACTTTTGCAGAGACAACTACAGCTCCAAGTTGGAGCATTATACACGAAGGATTTCGTCTTCCACATGCTGTCTGATATGCCCATGGGTCATTCAGAGCCAAGAACTCTACTACCCGTTCTGGTCTGGAGACCCAGCAAGGTGCTTCGTTTGGAACAACCAAGCCGAGAGAGGTCTCTGGTTCCCATAAGTCAAAGTCAGTCAGCAGTGTCGTCTTCTTCTTCATCTGGTCTGCTAGTCATCGAGTCAAGGTGTGCTGACGTCTCCAAAGGAGCGGAAGCGGTGGCATTCTCTCCACACATCTCCAACGACTATACCTGTATCCAGTTCCCAGGAACATCCCTGCCTCTAGGAAATTTTTCTCTGGATAACGGACAGGAGATGGATCTTGTAAAGGTACTTTCAATTCCTATCTGGCCAGCTGATAAAGATGACGAAACTGAAGCTGTCGTATCTCTGCTTTCCTCCAACCAGGAGGAGGAGGTTCAGATAGTTGCATCGTCTCTCAATGGGCAGAGGATGGATCCAGTGAGGGTGCATTCAGTTTCCAGGTGACCGGTTGATGTAGATGTCAAAGCGAAAGCTTTCAAGTCTCTGCTTTCCACCAACTAGGAGAAAGAGGTCCAGATTGTCGTATCTTCAGTGGTGGGAGCTGACATTGTCAGGCACAGAGAGACTTGGCATTCCGGGATTCCATATCACGCCTGCCTCATTCTACCCTAAGGATCTCATGATGGGCTGAAATGTGTGTGGTTCTATACTCCTGCAGATCATCCTACCGGGATTGAAGAAGAGGGGGGCGTAAAGGGGGGGTACTGTAACATCCCTGCAGGCATCACTGCATGGCTTCCCATCTCCCTGTCATGTATAGTGTACAGTTCCTATAGCGTCTTGTGCTTGGGTGCGAGGAAAACACATGAGACATAGGTTGATATGAAATGACTTGTATTACTTCATACAAGCATGCAGAAAAGGTCACACAGTTTGCAGGAACAGAGGCAGGAGAACACAGCAGGCCAGAGTAACTTCAAGCTCTACAATAACTCTCCAAGCAGGTTCAGGATCTCTTCTCTGTACCGTAATTCCTCTGCAAACATGGATTCACCAGACAGCAGGTTTCCAAAGTCCAAAAGTGTTCCAAAGTTCCTCAGTAGGAAATAGCTGGAGTCCAAAATCCTAGGTTTCCAGGAGTCAGGTCACAGGCTGACTGAGGCTTGATTCATGAGCACTGATTGTTCAGCTGAGGCTGCTTAAGAAGCAAGAGGGAGAGAATCAGGGCGGGAACATGAAAACTGGAAACTCCATATTAACTGAGGGCAAGAGCTGCAGAAAGACAGAAAGAAAAATGGCCGACGGAAAACTGAGTTTCAAGGAACATGTCAAAAGAGACAAAGAACCTTACATTACTCCCCCCTTAAGGACAACCTCCGGTTGACCTCAGACCAGGCTTGTCAGGGTACCTCTGATGAAACTGGCGGAGCAGGCGAGGACCATTTAGATTATTGACTGGTTCCCATGAGTTGTCCTCCACTGGGTAGCCCTGCCATTTAATCAAATATTGCAACTGATTTCTGTACAACCTGGAATCTAGAATCCTTTCCACCATAAATTCTTCCTGACCATCGACCAGTACTGGGTCAGGGCAAGGAGAAGAGCGTCCAGGAAACGTATTGGGTGTTGCAGCCTTTAGTAGGGATACATGAAAGACAGGGTGGATTCTCTTAGTTCTGGGCAGTTGAAGACGACAAGCAACAGCACTTATAATCTTACTGATCTTATAAGGTCCAATGTACTTATGTCCCAATTTAGACGATGGAATCTTTATTTTAAGATTTCTGGTTGACAGCCAGACCAAATCTCCTACCTTGAAAGCTGGTGCAGGTTTACGAAATTTATCTGCTGCTTTCTTGTACCTTTCCTGAGCCAATTCTAGATTTTCCTTTAGAAGATCCATATTCTTTTGTAAAGAAGTGATTCTTTCAGCCACTGCCGGCAAGGGCGTATCTATGGGAAATCGAGGAAGAATGTTAGGATGATAACCTAGATTGGAGTAAAAAGGAGACTGCTTAGTGGAGGCGCTCTGAGAGTTATTATAAGAGAAACTCAGCCAGTGGAAGTAGATCCACCCAATCATCTTGTAGGTGGCAGATAAAGCAGTGGAGATACTGCTCAGGGTCTGATTGGTTCGTTCTGTCTGTCCATTAGTCTGGGGATGAAAAGCAGAAGAAAGGTTTACTTTAATGTCCAATGCGGCACAGAAATTTTGCCAAAACCTTGAAGTGAATTGCACCCCTCGATCCGAAATGACCTCATCCGGTACTCCATGTAAGCGAAACACATTCTTAATCATCAAGTCTGATGTCTGTTTTGCAGTGGGTAAGCCGACACAAGGATAAAATGTGCTGCCTTTGTTAGACGATCAACCACCACTAGAATGGTGTTCTTCCCTTGAGAGGTTGGTAACTCCACAATGAAGTCCATAGAAATGGATCCCCACGGGCGGGACGGGGTGGGAAGAGGTTGTAACAGACCAGTTGGTGAGGAGCGAGGTGTTTTGCATCTTGCACAGACTTCACATGAAGTGACATAGTTTAAAACATCTTTCCTGTAAGTGGGTCACCAAAAGAAACGAGAAAGAAATTCTTGTGTCTTTAGAATTCCCCTATGCCCGGCTATCTTGGAATCGTGGATGAGTTGCAATACTCTCAATCTGACTGTTTCAGGTATATACAGACGTTGTCCCTGAATCCACACACCATTCTTAAAGACAAGACTTACGTCCCTTGGGGGTTGAGCCAACAAAGAATCCGCATGGTATGCTTCCTTGATGTCCTTAAGTAGGTCTTGATTATGAATCACTCCCAGGAATCTAGAGTCAGGAAGAATAGTCTTAGGAGGAGTAAGTGGACGTGTCTCTGCTGAATGAATCCTAGAGAGTGCATCAGCCTTTCCATTGCGCGATCCTGGTCTATAAGAAATGACAAAATTAAATTGGTTTAGGAAAAGATTCCAGCGAGCCTGGCGAGGAGTCAGGCACTTAGCCGACCTGATAAATTCAAGGTTACGATGGTCTGTCAGGACGACTATTTGCTGTGCAGCTCCCTGAAGAAGGTGTCTCCATTCCTTGAAGGCGGCAATAATGGCCAACAATTCTCTATTGCCCACATCATAGTTCCTCTCAGCCGAAGACAACTGCTGGGAAAAGAAGGCACAGGGATGCAAGACATTCTTCTCACCTGTTCTCTGAGAGAGTATAGCTCCAACGGCACAGTCTGAAGCATCCACCTCTATTATGAAGGCAAGCTCGGGGTTGGGATGTACTAAGATAGGTGCGGTAGCCCTAGAATAATGGGAAAGTGGGGAGAAGAGATAAGCATAAAAGACATTTTCTCCTGATGATCTTTACCCATAAGGACCCTCAAAGGCTCTGTTTCCTGATCCACTGGTCCAGAGGTCAGCAGGGAGCCATCCACAGTCTCCATCTGTACTGGAGTAGCCTTCTTCACTGAACGTATCCCCTGTTTCAGAGCAAAGGAGATATCCATAAAATTTCCACTTGCTCCTGAGTCGATCATAGCATAGCTAGACACCCAGACTGAGTCCACCCAGAGTTTGATGGAAAGGAAGCAATGAGAATTATTTCTTTTACAACTCAGCTGGGACACCGCTGAGGAAACTTGAAAAATTGCAGCGTTTATACCGTCATTGTCCCCAGAACTAATAGAGTTTAAGTCCGAAAAATCAAGATCTCTTGCAGCAGATCTCTCTGGAGTCTGAGGCTCGGACATGACAGAGTTCCTCTCGCAACACTCACAGTGAATGACTGCTGCAGTAGTCTTACGAGAACGGCTGGGGCAGTTTATAATGAAGTGCCCTGACTTACCACAGTAAAAACATAGATTTTCCTTTATACGATGTTCTTTGCGTGCATCACTAACCCGTCTTTGTAAAGAGTCCACCTGCATGGGTTCAGGTTCTGGTTCCCTTGTGATCCTACTCAAAGGTTCCTTAGCTGAGGAGGGAGGTAGGAAAAGGTTAGTGCGATTATTTTCGAACCATCTCTCTTGTCTGCGTTCAGTCAGACGAGCATCAATACGGATACAATAGTTAATAAAGTCACCTAACGCAGTGGGAGGGTCGGCACGAGCAAGTTCATCCTTAATCAGTGGAGACAACCCTTTCCGAAAAATAGATTTTTTGGCGGAAGTGTCCCAAGTGGTATCAAGAGCCCATCTCCTGAAATCCAAGGCATATTCGGCTACTGAACGCTTACCTTGGCGCAAAGTTAACATGGCTGCTTCAGCTGTTGCACCTCGATTGGGGTCATCAAACACCTGCCCCATGGCTGAAATAAAAGCATCAAGGTGATTCAAACAATCATCCTCAGTCTCAATCAGAGGGTTTGCCCACATCAAAGCCTTATTGGTAAGCAACATGATTATAGTAAGCACTTTGGATCGTTCAGTGGGAAATTGTGAAGCATGTGCAGAGAAAAATAGATTGCATTGGTTAATAAATCCCCTGAATTTCTCACGTTCACCGCCAAAACGAAAAGGAGGTAACTTGGGGATCCCAGAACTCGGGGTTATGGCAGGAGCCTGGACTCGTTCCTCTAGAGCCTCAATCCTGGCTCGTAATTCCTGAGTAGTTTGTCCAAACACTTGCAAATTATGATTAGTGAGGTCCTGTAGGCTTGCAAAACGGGTCTTTATAG
>JARQOD010000006.1:7064218-7081114 GCA_033576555.1 Oophaga sylvatica
TGGGAGATTTACCTGCGGATTGGCCCAGAATGGGAGAAGCTGTAATCATTCCTGTGCTGCAGTTTTATCAACCGCAAGAGGAGTCTCTACATCCAGTCATACCAATTGTGCCAGTTGAGCCAGTTCCAGAAGGACCTGTTCCGGCAGACCCTCAACCATTGGGATCCCAAGCAGCGGAACCACAAGAAGCAGTGCCACAAGGAGTGGAGTCCCCTGATGAAGCAGTACCGCATCGCCCAGTCGCTAGCATGCTTGCCAGGTCCCTAGAGAGGTGGAGTCGTATCTATAGTTTGCCGTTACGCAAAACAGATAGGCAAGAGACTACTATACCTGACGCTACCCCACGTAGGTCAGAACGTATCACTAAAGGAAGATTACCTATTCGTTTTCAAGAGTAGTCCTAGTAAATTAGTTAGCAAGACCCAGACAGGGTTTACTGCATCTGAAGAATTGTATAAAGTTTTACAAAGAAGATTTTGCACTTTAATAGAAGTTAAAGTATTAAAGGTGATTTCTATTGATATTCTTGAAATGTGATTACTTGAAATGTGTCTTTTCTCATGCATGGACTGCGTGGCTGTGGACTGTGCCAGCCCAAAAACTTTTAATGTAAATAGTTTGCACTACGGTGCCTTATCTTGGTTTTACACGAAACCATTACTATCTACCTCTGAAAGAAAACCCGTGTGGTGTGGCCTTGAGTGAGGTCTGCAACAGGGAAGTCCTGCAGCCCACCCAGGACCCACGTGGGAGGTTTTGTGCGGGTCCTCCACAAGAATATTGTCTTGTATTTATGGAAATGTTTTGATACTTTGATACTTTTGTATTTTTCTAATGTACAAATTGTAACGTTCAAGATTCCTCACCTCCCGGATGGGATGAGTTAAAAATGTTTATGTTTAATGCAAAAACAAAAATGTTTTCTTTTTCTCTTTTTACAGCCCGGGAGTGCTGTGTTTAACCAAGGGGGGATGTGTGGCCCAGCTATGTCAGGCACACATAATCCAGGAAAATGCACAGGAAGGTAACCGCAAAAGCTTGATATCCATTCACGTCACTCACACTTTCAGACACACCCATTAGGGGTATAAAAGGTAGTGACACGTAGCAGTCAGCGTTCAGTCTGTTTCCTGTCTTCGGACAGATCAGTTCAGTCAGTCAGCTTCCTGTCTTAGTACAGTGTAGTTCAGTGTCAGTCCAGTCTGGACTTGGAGGATACTGAGATCTGTTCAGTGAGCTCTGGAGAAAGCTGACATTTCCATCAAAGCTACAAGCGCTTATGTTAAGAGCGAGAGCAGGGCGAAGGGCGAGTGGAGAAGTAAGAGTGACAAAGGGACAAATCACCCTCACTCAATTAAACCGGACACCGGGGTCCGAAGCGTTGCTAGTGCTTCACGCCTAGTAATAAGATAACCGGAGGCTTTCTGGACTACAAGTCGCAGAAGGTAGCCCTAAGCGCTGATACGTAAACGGAGTCAGGGAGAACGGGGACTTTGAGTCAAGTGCACGACAAAAGTAAGGACTTAGTTCTCTCAACATCTGATAATCAGAGACATAGAAGGCTCCACCACAATATTGGCCGGGCGCAGTTGCTATTGAAAGAGTTGCACTTGACTTTATGCAAGTTGTACTCACACACATTAAAGGGATAAAGGAGGCCTCTAACCTGCTCAACAGTTCTCCTGAATGTGCATTCTCCAACCTAACCAGCTTCCCGGGACATACCTGCAACATCTACAAGTAAAGGTATGGAAAGAGATTGCATTGTGTGTGACTGAATTCTTATCTGCACCCTGCATCACCACCATAGACTTTGAGGGACCAGTCCCACCTGTGGGGGACCTAACACCTAGCTGCCATAACATCCCCTCAGAGATCTACCCTGCAGCGCTGGTCAATTAGATCAGAAACCACAGGTGGCATCACAAACTATCTATTACTACAATTCCCCTGTAAATATCCCCCATTGCATGACCGCCAGGGCCACGGACCGAGTCCCGCTGCCAGTGACATTCCCCATAGACTTCCATGGGCTCGGCTCCGAGTACCCCATAGCCCTGGTACCCACACATGTGGTGCGCGTCATCTTTACACAGTGACTGCACCAGCGGAATAATGAGTGCAGCTCTGGAGTATAATACAGGATGTAACTCAGGATCAGTACAGGACATTAATGTAATATAGTACACAGTGACTGCACCAGCAAATAGTGAGTGCAGCTCTGGAGTATAATACAGGATGTAACTCAGGATCAGTAATGTAATGTATGTACACAGTGACTGCACCAGCAGAATAGTGAGTGCAGCTCTGGAGTATAATACAGGATGTAACTCAAGATCATACGGATCAGTTATATAATGTTTGTACACAGTGATTGCACCAGCAGAACAGTGAGTGCAGCTCTGGAGGATAATACAGGATGTAACTCAGGTCAGTAATGTAATGTATGTACACAGTGACTGCACCAGCAGAACAGTGAGTGCAGCTCTGAGGTATAATACAGGATGTAACTCAGGATGAGTAATGTAATGTATGTACACAGTGACTTCACCAGCAGAATAGTGAGTGCAGCTCTGGAGAATAATACAGGATGTAACTCAGGATCAGTAATGTAATGTATGCACACAGTGACTCAACCAGCAGAATAGTGAGTGCAGCTCTGGAGTGCCATGGAGCTGCAATGCAGGTTAGTTGTTTCCACCTGTAGGCAACAGAAAGGAGAAGGGATTACACACTCTCAGGGCAGGCCTGCTCTGCGAGCAGCCAAAACCACACCAGGTGGCAGGAAAAGTCAAAGCTGGCAGCAACAATCATCATACGAAGTACCAGAGGTTCAGCAAGCACGTGGTCAGAAACAAGCCAATAGGTCAAAACCAACAGGAGCGCAGTACCAGGGTGAAAAATGAAGAGTAACCAGAGACAAGCCAAGGATCAAAACCGGTCAGGCTAAACAGTACCAAAACGGAGGACAGAACTCAGGTCAGGGAACACCGGTTCATACACACAACAGCGGCATATACACGGAAGCACGATTACCACAAGTAACCTAGGTCACCTGCCCAAGCCGAAGGACCAAACTATCCCGATGCTGACTATGTCATATGGCAACTAAATAGCCGCCTACACACAAGAGAGGCAGATACAATTAACCCCTGTCTGACCAGGACGGGATAAATATAAACCCATCCTGGATCTGACATCGAGTATAATACAGGATATAACTCAGGATCAGTAATGTAATGTATGTACACAGCGACTGCACCAGCAGAATAGTGAGTGCAGCTCTGGAGTATAATACAGGATGTAACTCAGGATCAGTAATGTAATGTATGTACACAGTGACTGCACCAGCAGAATAGTGAGTGCAGCTCTGGAGAATAATAAAGGATGTAACTCAGCATCAGTACAGGTTTTGTATTGGATGTGTGTTGCACACTCCTGTTCTGGGAGTCAGCCGCCATTATTACTCTGCAGTTACATAAACCAGTAACTCTATTTATTAATCACTTGGAGAACTTTTGTATAACCGGCAGTGAGTATATAATCGTAGTCATTTAAGGGTATATTAGATCCTCTTGACCACATATTAATCTTGTCTTTGTTGCCTGTGATTTTCTTATGAAGTGCTGTAGCTTTGTAGTGCGTTTTTTTTCTTGTGCTGTTTAATTTGTTTCACCACTAAAATCTCTATACCCACCCAATGTCCAATAACACTGAGCCTGTACTGATTGTTCTTTGTGCTGTGTATACAGTGGAGGGAGCAGTAATCTAACAGCCTCCATTGGTTCAGGCAATGTATGGTCACCGATAGGCCTGACGTGACCAATAGGTCGGGGGAAATCTAGTCACATGATCAGGGCTGATGGCGGCTCCATTCACAGGATAAGAAAAATTGTAAAATTAATAAATTCCTCCCACCATCACCCATCATACAGTATAGGACGGTCCCCATAGAGTATAATGAGCCCCACATATTGCTCCATACAGTATAATGAGTCGCATATAAAGCTCCATAAAGTATATGATGGGCTCCATATAATGCTCCATACCCTATATGATGCCCCATAAATAATGAACCCCATATGATGCTCTAGTATATGATGGGCCCCATGGATGATGCTCCAGTGGATGATGGGCCTATATAAAGCTCCATATATAATGGGCCCAATACGATGCTCCAGTGTATAATGGGCCCCGTATATGATGCTCCAGCGTATGATGGGCCCCATTTATAATGCTCCAGTGTATGATGGGCCCTATGGATGATGCTCCAGTGTATGATGGGCCTATATAATGCTCCATATATAATGGGCCCCATATGATGCTCCAGTATATGATGGGCCCCATGGATGATGCTCCAGTGTATGATGGGCCTATATAATGCTCCATATATAATGGGCCCCATTTATAATGCTCCAGTGTATAATGGGCCCCGTATATGATGCTCAAGTGCATGATGGGCCCCATATATAATTCTCCAGTGTATAATGCTCCCCATATATTGCTCCAAACATTTAAAAAAATGAAATACCTCTCCTCGCTGTGCACTGCTCTACTCTGGACTCCTCAGTGTCGCCATCTTCCAGCTCTCTGCACTTGGACTGTTCAGGCAGAGGGCACACAGACGTGACGTCATCGCGCTCTCTGACCTGAATGTCACTGTCAGGAAACGCGGAAGACGTCACAGCGGTGGAGCAGGGAGAGGTAAGTATTGCAAGTGCTGGGGCCTTGAGCAAGCAGGGGGGCCCACTCGTGGGCGACGGCACTGGCACAGGGCCCTCATAGTATGCCGGTGTCTCTGACGGCGAGTGGGCCCCCCCACCTTCAGAGACACCGGCGTACTATGAGGGGCCCTGTGCCAGTGCCGTCACCCACGAGTGGGCCCGCCCACCTGCTCAGGGCACCGGCACTTGCCCGGGTGCGCCAGGTGCTGAAGCCGGCCCTGGGGGGAAGGTACAGCCCAGTTAGGGAGTTGGAAAAACTGGCATATGTTGAGGTGTAGGCTGGACGTTCAGCAGCTGCAAATGGAGGAATTGGAGAAGTCGGAGGAAGAGGAGGACAAAGCGAGCCATTTTGCTGGCAACCTATGTGTCATCAGGGAAAGGTGGTACAAAATCCTTTGAAACCCAGGCATGGTTCATTTTAATGAAGGTGAGGTCACTACATTTTGGGTCGACAGCCGGGTCCTTCTTTGTCAGGATTGATCCAGCAGCACTGAAGAATCTTCTGATAGCACACTACCAGCAGGGACAAGCGAGCTCCTGTAGGCATATTGTGCAATTCAGGCCAGGTGTCCAGTTTACAGGCCCAGTAGTCAAAGGGGAATGACCTGTGAGGGAGAACATCAATAGGGGAGGAGAGGTAATTTTGAACCATTGTTGACAACTGCTGTCTCCTGTCAGTTGCAATCGATTCAATATTACCAGTCGTGTGAGCGGTACTCGAGAAATCAGTCCACAACATGGTCATGAAACCCGTCTCCAACGCCACTTCGGCTGTGTGCACCACAAACACCTCTTCCATTTGGCCCAGTACGGCTCGTGGTAGAACCTGCAACGCTGCTGTGTGCTGGGAATGCCTCTAACAAACGGTTTACCAGAGTTGCTTGTTCGCCAATATTAGCTCTAGGTTCTCCTGTGGCATGATGTTCTGTAATTTGCCTTTGTGGCGTGGATCGAGGATGCTGGCCAACCAGTAGTCGTCATCCTTCATAATTTTGGCAATGCGGGGGTCCCTTTTTAGGATCCGCAAGACATAATCACACATGTGGGCCAATGTTCCAGGTGTCAGTGATGCACTGCCAGTGGTGGGTGGAGGAGCACTTTCTGCCAAATCCACATCCCTCCAGTCACGCACAAACCCTGTACCTGACCTTGGCAAGCCAACATTTTCTCTTGCCCCCTGAGAAGCATTCTCCTCCCCAAAATAATCATCCCCCTCATCCCCCTCATCCTCCTCTTCCTCCAACTCATCCAGGACAGTTCCTTGAGCAGACAATGGCTGACTGTCATCAAGGCTTCCCTCCTCCTCCTTCCTCCTCCACTGCAGACGCCTGATCCTTAATGTGCATCAAAGTTTGCATGAGCAGACGCATAAGTGGAATGCTCATGCTTATGATGGCGTCATCTGCTCTTACCAGCCGTGTGCATTCCTCAAAACACTGAAGGACTTTACAGAGGTCTTTCAGCTTTGACCACTGCACACCCGACAACTCCATGTCTGCCCTCAAACTGCCTGCCCGTGTATCCTCCCACAAATGCATTACAGCCTGCCTCTGTTCGCACAGCCTCTCAACCATGTGCATGGTGGAGTCCCACCTTGTTGCAACGTCTATGATTAGGCGGTGCTTGGGGAGGTGGAGCGATCGCTGCAGCCTCTGCATACGACTGGAGTCTACTGGCGAGCACGGATGTGCGAGCACAGTCTTCGCACCTTATGGAGCAGGGCTGGTAACTCCGGATAATTATTTATGAAGCACTGCACCACCAGGTTCAAGGTGTGAGCCAGGCAATTTATGTGTCTGAGTTTTGCCATGGCTATGGCTGACACAAAATTACGGCCGTTATCACTGACTACCTTGCCTGGCTCAAGATGTAGACTGCCCAGCCATGACTCAGTTTCTCACTGCAAGTAGTCGGCCAGTACCTCCGCGGTGTGTCTGTTGTCGCCCAAAGACATCATCTTTAAAACAGCCTGCTGAGCTTACCGCTAGCTGATCGATAGTGTGACACCTCGTGTGCAACACTGGCAGCTGCAGATGGACTGCACATGTGCTACCTGAGGTTTTGTAGTCTGTCCACGCTTGCAAGTGCATGGTGTTTAAATGTCTAAGCATGCAACTGGTATTCAAATTTCGGAGATTTTTCCCTCGGCTAAAGGTCCTTCCGCACTTCTTACAGATAACCTTTGCCTCATCAATAGGATTTTGGTCAAAAAAGTTCCACACTGCACTCTTCCTACTATGGGATAAATTTTCAGGGCTTGCACGCTGTGCTAATTTGACCGTCTGGCCAAGCTGTCCTGCAACTGTTTTTTTTTATCACGTTTTTGGACTGCTAAGGGCCTGCCAGATAACCGCTGCTGCAATGTCATTGCCTGCTGCGGATCCTTCTCCTCTTCTGAGCTATTGCCAGCGGCACCCTCTTCCCCCAATGGATGCCAATCTGGGTCAACAACTGGGTCATCCATCACCTCCTCTTCAATTTCATCTGCACCTTCCTCTGTGTCACTGTGTAAGGTGGTATAGTATGCGGGAAGGGGCACCTGAGTTTCATCAGGGTCAGATTCTGGCTCAGTAGACTGCGAGGGCAATGCAGTGCTCTGGGTGAATGTACCAGCAGAATCATATAGCAGTGGCTGTGCATCAGTGCACTCCATGTCAGATTCATCTTGGACTGGGGAATTCAGGATTTGACTTGATAACCCAGGCATGGTATGTGAAACGAGCTCCATAGAGTAATCTGAAGTGTGGCCTGCCGCATCGTTTACTTCTGGTGGGGGTGAAGGACACAAGGAAAGGTGTCGTTCCTGACCAGGAGCCTGCACTGACGACTCAGTGCTTGCACTTTTTGAAACTTCAGAAGAGGAGTCGATAGAGCTGGAGGCTGTTTCGGCAATGTAAGCCAAAACCTGTTCCCGATGCTCCGGCTTTAAAAGCTGTTTACCTACTCCCAGTAAAGGGAGCCTTCTAGGCCTTCTGGAGCCAGACGATGACGCAGGCTCAACACCTCCTGCCTTAGGTGCTATTGTGCTTTTGGCACTACCAGCAGATGCACCACCACCACCATCACTACCAGCTGGCCCCCCCGCCCACGTCCGCGGCCTCTTCCACCATACTTCCTCATGTTTCGGAAAATGTACCAAAAATACCAGCAGATCTATGGTACTGTATCAGAAGCGTACAGCTGTATACAGTGAAGGGGAAAATTGTAAATCTCCGTATATATTTCCGGAGTCACACACAGACGCGCTCTCAGTATGGATTTGACTGTAATACAAAAGAAGTAGAAAAAGGGTACTGTATCAGAAGATACTAGGTGTATACAGTGTAGGGGTAATTGTAAATCTTCGTATATATTTCCGGAGTCACACACAGACGCTCACAGGCTCAGTATGGATTAGACCAGAATAAAAAAAGCAGAAAAAGGGTACTGTATCACAAGCGTACAGCTGTATACAGTCTAGGGGTAATTGTAAATCTCCGTATATATTTCCAGAGTAACACACAGACGCTCACTATGGATTTGACCAGAATACAAAAAGCAGAAAAAAGTTATTGTATCACAAAATACCAGGTGTATATAGTGTAGGGGAAAATTGAAATCTCCATATATATTTCTGGAGTCACACACAGATAGTCAGCATGTATTTGTCAGTGATACCAGCCAGTACACGGTAGTGTGTGAGGAGCGTACAGCTCTATACGGTGTGGGAAAAAATGAACGCTCGGTAACTGTGCAGAAAAAAAGAATAAAAGTATTAGTGCTGTGTAAAAAACAGTCTGCACAGAAGTACACACAGCAATACAGCTATCAGGCAGCCTAATAACCAGCGCTGCTGCACACAAGAAAATCCTCCCTGTCAATGCACACTAACTGTACAGCACAATTGCTATCAGCACAAGCACAGAAGAAATTCTCTTTCCAGCCCTAACTCAACAAACTGGAGCAAGTTCAGAGAAGAGCCACCAGAATGGTGACCGGTCTGCAAACCATGTCCTATGAGGAACTGTTGCAGGATTTGGGAATGTTTAGCTTGAAAAAAAGAAGACTGAGAGGAGACTTAATAGCTGTCTACAAATATCTCAAGGGCTGTCACATTGTAGAAGGATCATCTTTATTCTCATTTGCACAAGGAAAGACTAGAAGCAATGGGATGAAACTGAATGGGAGGAGACACAGATTAGATATTAGAAAAAACTTTTTGACAGTTAGGGTGATCAAGGAGTGGAACAGGCTGCCGCGAGAGGTGGTAAATTCTCCTTCAATGGAAGTCTTCAAACAGAGGCTGGACAGACATCTGTCTGGGATGATTTAGAGAATCCTGCTTTGAGCAGGGGGTTGGACCAGATGGCCCAGGAGGTCCCTTCCAACTCTACCATCCTATGATTCTATGATTCTATGATTCTCTCCCTACTGATAAACAGTAACCTCTACCTACTGTTAATATCGGCAGAAGTAAAATAGAGGTCGGCGGTCAGGGCTTTTATAGACACTATGACGCCCCCAAAGCAAGCCAATCACTGCAATGCCCTTCTCTAAGATGGTGGTGGACGCTGCCCATGTCATCTCGTTGCCCACAGTGTACGTCCTTGCTCATTGGCTGAATAAAGGTGCCTGCAAGCATTATGGGAAAACCGACTTTGGTGCTCGTTTTGCCGAACGCATGGCCGACTGCACGCTATGGTCGGGTTTCGCTCGGCGAAACCCGACTTTGGTGAAAGTCAGCGACTTATGAATCTGACCAACCTGTTTCGCTCAACTCTACTTGTGACACTTCAAACAGTCACATTTTATTCTTTTACTTGACACGTTACCCATTTTATAGTTTGAATCTACTGAGGAGAACAAAAAGCTTTGCAGACTGGGTGTGATCCTCTGGTTTTCCGTTATTTAGAGAACACCTGAATGGTATGTTTTTAGGAAACCAGAGAATATGTTCCTTTATGTGATTCTACAATGTTCCCAGGGTCCACTGAACAAGGGGGTCCCATGAACATTAAGTCTGAATACTTTAAACTCTGGATATCTTTCCGACAGAGGTCGAAACCCAGTGTACACTTGACTATAACCTTTGTCAACAATTTTAACAATTCTCCAACTGTCAGAGGATATATCTAACATCAATCCAAATTTACACTCAGGCCACGACATCTACAAGATATTTGCCGGATGTCGCCCTTTCACTATATTCCAGGTAATCCTAACTGCTACACACAATGCAAATATCACAATTCCCAGAAAAACAAGAGTAGTTTGGTATAATGTAGATTAACGTATTTCAATGGTTGTTGACAATGATCAGTACTGTATTCCATGTATTCATATAAATACATATTTGTATAAATATGTATTTAGATATATACTTATATTTAATTAGGAGCTCTGTTTCTAACACATATGCGCTTGGTGTGAAAGACCTGTCCGCCCGGACTTTGATGTAAATACAGGGCGCTGTTTTTCAGGTCTGTTGGGGTATGGTTTAAATGACAATTACTTATAAGGGCATGGATATTCACATACCAGAGTGCCCACCGAGTATTCCCTTCTTTTACAAATCATATTTTTGGCCGAGTGGTCTTTGGAAATACTTTGGTTAGTAACCACCTACCATAAAGGACACAATTCTCATCCGTTCTTTTTCTGAAACATGCACAATCCACACAAAATCTGCAGAGCATTTAGCACAGCTGTTACACTTGCAGCCTCCCCAAATATTAGATCATCGCAAAACTATAGGCCACCAGAAGCACGGACAGAACGAGCCCGACTACTTGTTCCCAGTCTTTCTGCTTAGCTTCACAATAATAACAAAATATTTGGTTTCAGCTTGTCTCACTCTTACAAGTGTGACTGTGTTTCACTTGTTAATGTTCCTTAGTTTTATCTCAGGTGCCAGTTGACCGGGGATCACACCTAGCTGGACTACTTTATACAGGCAGGATTTTTATTTTTAAATCCTTATTACTTGCATATGGTCAGTTAGTTCATTCAAGGAGTCTCATATATCAGTCACCTTCTTCCACACACAATTATTCTACAAACAAATGTTAATACATATATGCCCTACCTTAACTGTCTAGAGAAAATATCTTTAACGTGCGCACGGAGTAGTTTATTACAGTAGTCTTCTCATTGACCGTGTGCAAGGACCCTCAATCGACTCATCTGCAATTGAAAGTACAAGGTCCTTCAGTCCTCAGGATTTTCACTTAGATCCAATGTTCAATCCAATGTAAAAAAAAGTCCTCTTTTTTTGAAGAGGCAATTTGCACAATCCAATGTACTCAGGGCTGCCACTAGGAATTTCGGGCCCCATACTGGCAAACTTTTCGGGGCCCCCTTGAGACTCCGCCCAGGCTCCACCCCAGCCCTGCCTCCACCCCTTGAACTATCCACAGTCAAAAGATTTTTTAAGCCACCACCACGACAAGGTAGACTCTTTTGGCCGGCCCTACTCTACTCTAACCCATTAAACATTTGTTCAAATATCCAATACAATTTAGGTATATTTTTATTTATTTTTCAATTTTTAAAATGACCAATAATATCACATACAGTGGACAAATACCACCGCACCATGACTAGACACCATATTACCACCACATAGTGACCAAATAATAGCACATACAAGGAACAAATATCACCACACCATGTCCACACCACATATTACCACCATATGGTGACCAATAATACCACATACAAGGAACAAATACCACCACACCATGTCCAGACCACATATTACCACCATATGGTGACCAATAATATCACATACAAGGAACAAATACCACCACACCATGACCAGACCACATATTACCACCACATAGTGACCACATAGCACATACAAGGAGCAAATACGGCCACACCATGGACGGACAACATATTACCACCACATAGTGACTGAACACTACAATACTGATGCAGTGTCTGTGTACAAGTAATAGTGATCACCAGTGACATTATACACAGGAGCTCTGTATATAGTGTATAATGTAAAGGTAATACAGTGATCACTGGTGACATTGTACACAGGACCACTGTATATAGTATACAGTGTATAGTGTCAGTGTATAGGTAACACACTGACTCACCAGTGACGTCTCTAGGTGAAGTCTTTCATCTTCGCTTTTAATCTTCATCCAGCACAGACCGCCATCACTTCTTCCAGCCAGGGCTCATCTCTGCAGGAAATAACACAGTTATCTAGAGAACCGCTTGCAGAACACATTACTTATTTTTTTCCCAAATTGTAAACTACATCAGATGAAGAACAACAGTGTCGCTCTGCACAGTAACAGGACAGCCCTCCCATTTATAACAGTATCCTCAAAAAATAAAATAAATACATCACTGCAGTAATAATATCCCTAAATTAGCCCCTATTGTAATAATATCTCCCATCCTGGCCCCTGTGTGTCTCATTTCTGGCTCCAGCCATATGTTCTCCTATCCTGCCACCAAGTGATGTCCCATCCTGCCCCATGATCCTGTCCATCTGTCCCCATTGTATCCATCCAGCCCCATAATCCTGCACCATCTGTCTCCATCCTGCCTCATGATCCTGCCCCAGACCATCTGTCCCATGATCCTGCCCCATCTGTCCCCATCGTATCCATCCTGCCCCTTGATCCTGCACCATCTGTCTCCATCCTGCCTCATGATCCTGCCCCAGACCATCTGTCCCATGATCCTGCCCCATCTGTCCCCATCGTATCCATCCTGCCCCATGATCCTGCCCTATCTGTCCCCATCGTATCCATCCTGCCCCATGATCCTGCACCATCTGTCTCCATCTTGCCCAATGATCCTGCTCCATCTGTCCCATGATCCTGCCCCAGACTATCAGTCCCATGATCCTGCCCCATCTGTCCCCATCGTATCCATCCTGCCCCATGATCCTGCACCATCTGTCTTCATCTTGTCCCATCTGTCTCCATCTTGCCCATGATCCTGCCACATCTATCTCCATCCTGCCCCAGGCCATTTGTCCGATGATCCTGCCCCATCTGTCCCATGATCCTACCCCATCTGTCTCCATCTTGCCCATGATCCTGCCCCATATATCTCCATCCTGCCCCAGGCCATTTGTCCCATGATCCTGCCCCATCTGTCCCATGATCCTGCCCCATCATATCCATCCTACCGCATAATCCTGCACCATCTGTCTCCATCTTGCCCTATGATCCTGCCCCATCTGACTCCATCCTGCCCCATCTGTCTCCATCCTGCACCATGTCTCCATCCTGCCCCCGTGTCTCCAATCCTGCCCCGTGTCTCCAATCCTGCCCCCGTGTCTCCATCCAGCCCAGTGACTCCATCCTGCCTCCGTCATTCCATCCTGCCACCGTCACTCCATCCAGCCCCCTGTGACTCCATCCAGCCCCAGTGATTCCATCCAGCCCCAGTGACTCCATCCAGCCCCAGTGATTCCATCCTGCCCCAGTGATTCCATCCTGCCGCCCCAGTGATTCCATCCAGCCCCAGTGATTCCATCCTGCCCCCAGTGATTCCATCCTGCCCCATGATCCATCCTGCCCCAGTGACTCCATCCTGCCCCCGTGACTCCATCCAGCCCCAGTGATTCCATCCTGCCCCCGTGACTCCATCCTGCCCCTGTGACTCCATCTAGCCCCAGTGATTCCATCCTGCCCCCATGACTCCATCCAGCCCCCATGATCCATCCTGCCCCTGCTCCAGCCTGATTCCATCCTGCCCCCATGACTCCATCCTGCCCCAGTGACTCCATCCCCCCCAGTGACTCCATCCTGCCCCCCAGTGACTCCATCCTGCCCCCAGTGACTCCATCCTGCCCCCAGTGACTCCATCCTGCCCCCAGTGACACATCTCCCCCCAGTGATCCATCCTGCCCCCCGTGACTCCATCCTGCCCCCAGTGACTCCATCCTGCCCCCAGTGATCCATCCTGCCCCCCCAGTGATTCCATCCTGCCCCCCAGTGACTCCATCCTGCCCCCCAGTGATTCCATCCTGCCCCCCCAGTGATTCCACATCCTGCCCCCCAGTGACTCCATCCTGCCCCCCAGTGATTCCATCCTGCCCCCCAGTGATCCATCCTGCCCCCCAGTGATTCCATCCTGCCCTCCAGTGAACCATCCTGCCCCCCCAGTGACTCCATCCTGCCCCCCAGTGATTCCATCCTGCCCCCCAGTGATTCCATCCTGCCCCTCAGTGATTCCATCCTGCCCCCAGTGACTCCATCCTGCCCCCCAGTGATTCCATCCTGCCCCCCCAGTCGATTCCATCCTGCCCCCCAGTGATTCCATCCTGCCCCCCGTGATCCATCCTGCCCCCCCAGTGATTCCATCCTGCCCCCCAGTGATTCCATCCTGCCCCCAGTGATTCCATCCTGCCCCCCAGTGATTCCATCCTGCCCCCCAGTGATTCCATCCTGCCCCCCAGTGACTCCATCCTGCCCCCCAGCGATTCCATCCTGCCCCCCAGTGATTCCATCCTGCCCCCCAGTGATTCCATCCTGCCCCCAGTCGATCCATCCTGCCCCCCAGTGACTCCATCCTGCCCCCCCCCCAGTGATTCCATCCTGCCCCTCAGTATCCATCCTGCCCCCCAGCGATTCCATCCCTGCCCTCCCTCCAGTGATCCACTGCCCCCCCAGTGAACCATCCTGCCCCCCCAGTGACTCCATCCTGCCCCCCAGTGATTCCATCCTGCCCCCCAGTTATTCCATCCTGCCCCCCAGCGATTCCATCCTGCCCCCAGTGATTCCATCCTGCCCCCCAGTGATTCCATCCTGCCCCCCAGTGACTCCATCCTGCCCCCCAGTGACTCCATCCTGCCCCGTGATTCCATCCTGCCCCCCGGATTCCATCCTGCCCCCCAGTGACTCCATCCTGCCCCCCAGCGATTCCATCCTGCCCCCCAGCGATTCCATCCTGCCCCCCAGCGATTCCATCCTGCCCCCCCAGTGATCCATCCTGCCCCCCCAGCGATTCCATCCTGCCCCCCAGTGATTCCATCCTGCCCCCCCAGCGATTCCATCCTGCCCCCCAGCGATTCCATCCTGCCCCCCAGTGATTCCATCCTGCCCCCCCAGCGATTCCATCCTGCCCCCCCAGTGATTCCATCCTGTCCCCCCAGCGATTCCATCCTGCCTCCCAGTGATTCCATCCTGCCCCCCAGCGATTCCAACCTGCCCCCAGCGATTCCATCCTGCCCCCCCAGCGATTCCATCTTGCCCCCAGCGATTCCATCCTGCCCCCCCCAGCGATTCCATCCTGCCCACATTGCCGATTTCAATAAATAAATTTAAAAAAAAAAAACGTTCTACTTACCTGACTGCGGCGCTCCGGCGGTGTTGATATGTCCTGAGTCCCAACGTTTCAAGCGCGCACTTGCCGGCGAATGACAATGACGTCATACGCCAGCGCCGTGCGCGCTGACGTCAGCTGCCAGCCTCCGATTGGCTGGCGGCTTTAACTATTGACTTGCGGGCCCGCACGGGCCTGCAACTCAATAGAGTAACTGAACCTGCGTCTCAGACGTCACGCAGGTTCAGTTACTTCGCCTGTCACTGGGGCCCGAACAGCAGAGGGGGCCCGCATCGGGCCCGGTCTCTTCTGCTGGGGCCCGATCAGCAGAAGAGACGGGGCCCGATGCGGGCCCCCTCTGCTGATCGGGCTCCATACACCAGTCAGGGCTGTCATGCCCTGATGGCGGCCCTGAATGTACTTATTCCATCCAATAATGTTCCCCAAGCGTTAGTTTATTCTGATAGGAGAGATAGCCGGACGTCTCCAGGAACTCAGGTACTCAGAGTAAAGCCCCCGTTACACTAAGCGAGATCTCTGAAGCGTCACCGATTTTGTGACGCAACAGCGACCTAGCCAGCGATCTTGCTATGTTTGACACGCAGTGACAATCAGCCCCCCTGCTGGGTATCGCTGATCGTCGCTGAATGTCCTGGACCATTTTTTGATCGTTGGTCTCCGCTGGCCAGCGCACATCGCTGCGTGTGAGAGCGGGAGACCAACAATCAGTGAGCTGGGAGGTGGTATCCAATGTACATATCGGGTAACTAAGCACCGCGCGGCACCTAGTTACCCGATATGTACCCTGGTTACCGGCTCCCAGCTTCTGCTGTAGAGCGCTGAGAGCCGGTATCCAGGGTACATATCGGGTAACTAGGCGCCGCGCGGCGCTTAGTTACCCTGTTTTTCACTGGATACCAGCATGCTCGCTGGTTCTGATCGCTGGTGAGTCTGCCTATGTGACAGATCACCAGCGACCACAAAGCGACGCAGCAACGATCCCTGCCAGGTCGTATTGTTGTCGGGATCGCTGCTGCGTCGCTGAGTGTGACGGGACCCTAAGTAACAAGTAACAGTATGGTTATAAGTTATCTCAGGCAATAAAACATTGGAACTGATTTATCTACAGGTTTTGTCCTAGGTACCAAGTACCTAGTGACTACACCTGAATGGACTCCCTTGTTATCAATTTTGCTAAATCCCTTAGATTCCTCTACCACTAAGAGCCCCGTCTCACATAGCGACACACCAGCGATCCCGACAACGATCAGGATCGCTGGTGTCGCTACATGATCGCTGCTGAGCTGCCAAACAGGCAGCTCAGGCAGCGATCAGGACAGCGACACTGCGGGTAACGTCGTCTAGTTACCCGCAGTGTACGTCGGGTACCGGCGCGCTGATGCAGGGAGCTGGTAACCAAGGTACACATCGGGTTTCCAGGTGCTGCGCGGTGCCTGGAAACCTGACGTGTACCTTGGTTACCAGCTCCCCTGCAGCAGCGCGCTGGTATCCAACGTACACGTCGAGTTTCCAGGCACAGCCCCGCGCCTGGAAGCCCGATGTGTACCTTGGTTACCAGTAGATCGCTGGTCTCCCACCTGTCACACGCAGCGATGCGTGCTGGCCAGCGGGAGACGATCAAAAAAAAGTCCTGGCATTTCTGACACGACCAGCAATTCACAGCAGGGGCCTGATCGCTGGTAAGTGTCAGACATAGCGAGATCGCTGCTGAGATCGCTGTTTAGCAGCGATCTCGCTATGTGAGGCGGGGCCGTAAGCAAAACTATTACAAAATCTTTGTGAATAACCAGACTTATCTAACAAACAATAAACAAAGAAGGGTCTTACAGAGGTCAGATGTGTCTGGCCACCAGTTTCTCCTTGGCTGTGTTCA
>JARQOD010000006.1:7090923-7166293 GCA_033576555.1 Oophaga sylvatica
TCACATAAATTTCCTCCTTTTATTTAAATTAAGACCAAATCTTTGCATATGCCAACAGCTGTTCCCGTCACGTTTTTGGGCGCTGTTGCTGTAAACTGTTAGGGGGAGCGTTCCCTGTCACTTTTTAGGGGCGCTTTTTTTTTTTGCTGTCACTTTTAAAGGGGTGCGTTACTGTAAATTTTAGGGCGCTGTTGCTGTCACTGAAAAGGGGGTTTCCCTTTTACTGTCACTGTTTTTGGTGCTGTTACTGTCACTGTTATGGGTTTTTAAACTGTTAGGGTGCTGTTACTGTCATTTTTATTTTTTAGTTTTTTAAACTGTTATGGAACGCTTTTCCCCTTGTCACTGTTATGGGGGCTTTTAAAACCTGTCACTTTTTAGGGGGTGCGTTACGTCACTGTTTGGTTGTTCCTGTTTATGGAATTTTTGTTACGTCACTGTTATGGGGGGGGCTTTTTTACTGTAAAATGTTATGGGGGGGCTGTTACTGTCACTGTTTTTTGGGGCGCTGTTTCGCCCCACGTTGGGGGGTTGCTGTTGCTGTCACTGTTATGGTGCCTGACGGGTCACTGTTATGGGAGTTTTTTACTTTAAGGAAAAACGCTGTTGCTGTCACTGATAGGGGGCGCTGTGTTTGTCACAAATATTTTGGTTCTGTTACTTTCACTGTTTTTTTTTTTTTTTTTTTTTGGGGCCCTCTTTTTCTTTAAACTGTTAGGGGAACTTTCTGTCACGTTTTTGGGGGCTGTTCGGGCAAATTTTAATGGGTGCTTTTTTCTGTCAATGTTATGGGGTGCTGTTACTGTCAATGTTATGGGGTGCTGTTACTGTCACTGTTATGGGGCGCTGTTGCTGTCACTGATATGGGAAGCTGTTGCTGTCACTGTTATGGGGCGCTGTTGCTGTCACTAATATGTGGTGCTGTTACTTTCACTGTTATGGGGCGCTGTTACTTTCACTGTTATGGGAAGCTGTTGCTGTCACTGTTATGGGGCGCTGTTGCTGTCACTGTTATGGGAGCTGTTGCTGTCACTAATATTGGTGCTGTTACTGTCACTGTTATGAGGAGCTGTTGCTGTCACTGTTATGAGACGCTGTTGCTGTCATTAATATGTGGTGCTGATGCTGTCACTAATATGTGGTGCTGTTACTTTCAGTGTTATGGGGCGCTGTTGCTGTCACTGTTATGGGGAGCTGTTGCTGTCACTGTTATAGGGAGCTGTTGCTGTCACTGTTATGGGAGCTGTTGCTGTCACTGTTATGGGGAGCTGTTGCTGTCACTGTTATGGGGAGCTGTTGCTGTCACTGTATGAGGAGCTGTTGCTGACATGTTATGGGAGCTGTTGCTGTCACTGTTATGGGGAGCTGTTGCTGTCACTGTTATGGGGAGCTGTTGCTGTCACTGTTATGGGGAGCTGTTGCTGTCACTGTTATGGGTGCTGTTGCTGTCACTGTTATGGGGAGCTGTTGCTGTCACTGTTATGGGGAGCTGTTGCTGTCACTGTTATGGGGAGCTGTTGCTGTCACTGTTATGGGGTGCTGTTGCTGTCACTGTTATGGGGAGCTGTTGCTGTCACTGTTATGGGGAGCTGTTGCTGTCACTGTTATGGGGAGCTGTTGCTGTCACTGTTATGGGGAGCTGTTGCTGTCACTGTTATGGGGTGCTGTTGCTGACACTGTTATGGGGAGCTGTTGCTGTCACTGTTATGGGGACTGTTGCTGTCACTGTATGGTCTGTTGCTGTCACTGTTATGGGGAGCTGTTGCTGTCACTGTTATGGGGAGCTGTTGCTGTCACTGTTATGAGACGCTGTTGCTGTCATTAATATGTGGTGCTGTTGCTGTCACTAATATGTGGTGCTGTTGCTGTCACTAATTATTATTATTATTATTATACATTTATATAGCGCCATTTATTCCATGGCGCTTTACATATGAAAAGGGGAAAATATAGACAGGTACAATAAACATGTGCTGGACAAGGGACACACAAGTACAGAAGGAGAGAGGACCCTGCCCGCGAGGGCTCACAGTCTGCAGGGATGGGTGAGGATACACTAGGAAAGGGTAGAGCTGGTCGTACGATGGTTCAGTACACTGAGGATCACTGCAGGTTGTAGGCTTGTCGGAACAGGTGGGTCTTCAGGTTTTTCTTGAAGGTCTCCGTTGTTGGTGAAAGTCTGATGTTTTGCGGCAGGGAGTTCCAGAGTATGGGGGAAGCCTGGGAGAAGTCTTGTATGCGGTTGTGGGAAGAAGAGATGAGGTGCTGTGCTAATATGGGGTGCTGTTACTTTCAGTGTTATGGGGAGCTGTTGCTGTCACTGTTATGGGGAGCTGTTGCTGTCACTGTTATGAGACGCTGTTGCTGTCATTAATATGTGGTGCTGTTGCTGTCACTAATATGTGGTGCTGTTACTGTCACTGTTATGGGGAGCTGTTACTGTCACTGTTATGGGGAGCTGTTGCTGTCACTGTTATGGGGAGCTGTTGCTGTCACTGTTATGGGGAGCTGTTGCTGTCACTGTTATGGGGCGCTGTTGCTGTCACTAATATGTGGTGCTGTTACTTTCACTGTTATGGGGAGCTGTTGCTGTCACTGTTATGGGGAACTAGTGCTGTCACTGTTATGGGGTGCTGTTACTGTCACTGTTATGGGGTGCTGTTGCTGTCACTAATATGTGGTGCTGTTACTTTCACTGTTATGGGGCGCTGTTGCTGTCACTGTTATGGGGAACTAGTGCTGTCACTGTTATGGGGTGCTGTTACTGTCACTGTTATGGGGAGCTATACCTTCATCTGTTCCTTTGGTTTGTCAAAATGATATAATTGTTCATCTGCCTTGACTTTGGTTATCATCTTGTTTCCTGCAATAATTGCACACTCATTATCTTTGAATTTTACTGTAAGTCCTTTTGCTGTTAAAGGGAATCTGTCACCCCAATTTTGCCATATCAACTAAAGATATGGCTGAATAGTGCGTCCCATAACCAAGCTAACGGTAGGTATCATATATCCTGATACCCCCGTTTTCATATCAAAATACCTTTGTAAAGTTGGTATTTTTTGCTGTCAATCATGGCAGTCAGGTCAGGAGGGCGGCGTTTTCTCTGTCCTCTCCCCCCGCTCCTTGGCATCCGTTTCGTATCGCCGTCTGTGAATCCCACAGACGGCAATCGGCTTCCCTCAATTGCGCAATTCAAATATGGGCCGGCGCATGCGCAGTGTGCTTTGCCCAACAGTGGGCAAAGCATACAATTATTACAACGCATGCGCTAGTCTTTCCTTGCCCCGGAAATGACTGCTTGCGCCTTTTACGACTTCCGGGGCAAGGAAAGTGTAGCGCATGCGCTGTAATGATTTTATGCTTTGCCCACTGGTGGGCAAAGCACACTGCACATGCGCCAGCCCGAATTTGAATTGTGCAATTGCGGGAAGCCGAGCGCCGTCTGTGGGATTCACAGACGGCAATACGCAACTGATGCCGAGGAGCGGGGGGGGGGACAGAGAAAACGCCGCCCTCCTGACCTGACTGCCATGATTGACAGCGAAGAATACCAACTTTACAAAGGTATTTTGATATGAAAACGGGGGTATCAGGATATATGATACCTACCGTTAGCTTTGTTATGGGACGCACTATTCAGCCATATCTTTAGTTGATATTGCAAAATTGGGGTGACAGATTCCCTTTAAACGTTTCACAGTTAATAATCCGCCTTCCAATTTTGGAACATACAACACATCCTGTACAAGTATCTTTGAATCTTGCCCGAACTTGTTTGAACAATTTAGCATACCTTGTCCGATACCTTCTGCGGTTATTTTGCTTCCATCTGCAAAATAAATGGCTTCTTTCTTATCTAAATCAAGATCAGTAAAGAAATTCTTGTCACTTGTCATATGACTCGTTGCTCCTGAATCAATAAACCAACAAAGTGATGATTTCTTGTCTGTTATTTTGAATGTGCCATTCCAATTATTCTCACACGAATCGGAAATTGTGTTTTTTACTTTCTGTGTATGCTTTTTATGTTGTAATTTTTGTTGTTCTGCTTTCCATATGGTACAGTCGTTCTTTAAATGTCCCTTTTTCTTACATCTGAAGCATTCTCTTGTCTCTTTATTATAGGATTTTTTAAATTCTGTAGCTTTAAGAGCGTTTTCACTGTCCTTTTCAGTAGAAGAATCATTGTTTTGTTCTTTTCTTCTCTGATATTCATCTATTAGTCTTGTTTTCATAAAATCTAATGTAATGTCAGTTTCTGGTCTCGTCTCTAGTGCATTTATTAAAGCAGTATATGAATCTGGTAAACTGCACAGTAAAATTGCTGCTATATGGCTTTCCTTAATATCTTCACCAATAGATCTTAGCTGTGATATCACTTCCATCATTGAGAATATATGCTTCTGCATGTCACTGTCTGCACTTAGTCTTATACTGTAAAGCTTTCTTAATAAAAATAATTTGTGATTTAAGCATTGGTCTTTCATATAGCTTTCTTAATTCTTCCCACATTCCTTTCGCTGTTTCTTCATTTCTTATATGTATTAATTGAGCATCATCCACTAATAAGCTAATGGTGGCTCTCGCTTGTCTATTTTTCTTATCCCATGTCTGATTATCTTGATCAGGTCTATCTGTAGCGATTACTTCCCATAAATCATCTTTAGACAATAACCTCTACTTTGAACTTCCATAGCTGATAGTTCTTATCATTCAGTTTAGCTACTGTGAGTTTTAGCTCTGTGCTATTTCTAATTTTTAACTTATCTTACTTTTTGGAGAGACTTGCACTGAAGAATTCTTCTGCATTCACCAGGGTCTTGCTGAGAGTTCCAGTGTCCTGGGTATCTGGTATTCTTGGTGCTTGGGATCTGTGGTGTCTGGATTCTCTGGTGTCTGGATTCTCTGGTGCCTGGGTGTTTGTAGTGTTTTGGTGTATCTGGGCCCATAACCTGTTGCACAGCTTCTGAATCCACACCTTTGCAGTAGAAAACTTCACAGAGCAGGCTGCATGGGATAACAAGCTTTTACTTCTAACAACATGAGGTAAATGAAAAATGCACAGTCATTCCAGCATTGCATCAGGAAACCAGCAAAAACAAAACTGAAACTACAAGTGAGACTATTTCTTATACAATACATTAAGCAAGGAAACGTTACACAACATCGCCATCTATTGTCAGGTCAGCATAAAGTCCTCCTTTTACTTAATAAGTCCTAATCTGTTGCATATGCCAACAGCTGTTACTGTCACTGTTATGGGGCGCTGTTGCTGTCACTGTTATGGGGAGCTGTTGCTGTCACTGTTATGGGGCGCTGTTGCTGTCACTGTTATGGGGTGCTGTTACTGTCACTGTTATTGGGCGCTGTTGCTGTCACTGTTATGGGGTGCAGTTACTGTCACTGTTATTGGGTGCTGTTACTGTCACTGTTATGGGGAGTTGTCACTGTTATGGGGTGCTGTTACTGTCACTGTTATTGTGAGTTGTTACTGTTATGGAACGCTGTTGCTGTCACTGTTATGGGGTGCTGTTACTGTCACTGTTATGGGGTGCTGTTACTGTCACTGTTATGGTGAGTTGTTACTGTTATGGAATGCTGTTACTGTCACTGTTATGGGGTGCTGTTACTGTCAATGTTATGGGGTGCTGTTACTGTCACTGTTATGGGGCGCTGTTGCTGTCACTGTTATGGGGTGCTGTTGCTGTCACTGTTATGGTGCGCTGTTACTGTCACTGTTATGGTGAGTTGTTACTGTTATGGAACGCTGTTGCTGTCACTGATATGGGGCGCTGTTACTTTCACTGTTATGGGCTCTGTTACTTTCACTGTTATGGGCGCTGTTGCTGTCATTAATATGTGGTGCTGTTACTTTCACTGTTATGGGGCGCTGTTACTTTCACTGTTATGGGAAGCTGTTGCTGTCACTGTTATGGGGTGCTGTTACTGTCAATGTTATGGGGTGCTGTTACTGTCAATGTTATGGGGTGCTGTTACTGTCAATGTTATGGGGTGCTGTTACTGTCAATGTTATGGGGTGCTGTTACTGTCACTGTTATGGGCCGCTGTTGCTGTCACTGATATGGGAAGCTGTTGCTGTCACTGTTATGGGCGCTGTTGCTGTCACTAATATGTGGTGCTGTTACTTTCACTGTTATGGGGCGCTGTTACTTTCACTGTTATGGGAAGCTGTTGCTGTCACTGTTATGGGGCGCTGTTGCTGTCACTGTTATGGGAGCTGTTGCTGTCACTAATATGTGGTGCTGTTACTTTTACTGTTATGGGGCTCTGTTGCTGTCACTGTTATGGGGCGCTGTTGCTGTCACTGTTATGGGGAGCTGTTGCTGTCACTGTTATGGGGTGCTGTTACTGTCACTGTTATGAGGAGCTGTTGCTGTCACTGTTATGAGACGCTGTTGCTGTCATTAATATGTGGTGCTGATGCTGTCACTAATATGTGGTGCTGTTACTTTCAGTGTTATGGGGCGCTGTTGCTGTCACTGTTATAGGGAGCTGTTGCTGTCACTGTTATGGGGTGCTGTTACTGTCACTGTTATGAGGAGCTGTTGCTGTCACTGTTATGAGACGCTGTTGCTGTCATCAATATGTGGTGCTGATGCTGTCACTAATATGTGGTGCTGTTACTTTCAGTGTTATGGGGAGCTGTTGCTGTCACTGTTATAGGGAGCTGTTGCTGTCACTGTTATGGGGAGCTGTTGCTGTCACTGTTATGGGGAGCTGTTGCTGTCACTGTTATGGGGAGCTGTTGCTGTCACTGTTATGGGGTGCTGTTGCTGACACTGTTATGGGAGCTGTTGCTGTCACTGTTATGGGGAGCTGTTGCTGTCACTGTTATGGGGTGCTGTTGCTGTCACTGTTATGGGGAGCTGTTGCTGTCACTGTTATGGGGAGCTGTTGCTGTCACTGTTATGAGACTCTGTTGCTGTCATTAATATGTGGTGCTGTTGCTGTCACTAATATGTGGTGCTGTTACTTTCACTGTTATGGGGAGCTGTTGCTGTCACTGTTATGGGGCGCTGTTGCTGTCACTGTTATGGGGCGCTGTTGCTGTCACTAATTATTATTATTATTATTATACATTTATATAGCGCCATTTATTCCATGGCGCTTTACATATGAAAAGGGGAAAATATAGACAGGTACAATAAACATGTGCTGGACAAGGGACACATAAGTACAGAAGGAGAGAGGACCCTGCCCGCGAGGGCTCACAGTCTACAGGGATGGGTGAGGATACACTAGGAAAGGGTAGAGCTGGTCGTACGATGGTTCAGTACACTGAGGATCATTGCAGGTTGTAGGCTTGTCGGAACAGGTGGGTCTTCAGGTTCTTCTTGAAGGTCTCCGTTGTTGGTGAAAGTCTGATGTTTTGCGGCAGGGAGTTCCAGAGTATGGGGGAAGCCCGGGAGAAGTCTTGTATGCGGTTGTGGGAAGAAGAGATGAGGTGCTGTGCTAATATGTGGTGCTGTTACTTTCAGTGTTATGGGGAGCTGTTGCTGTCACTGTTATGGGGAGCTGTTGCTGTCACTGTTATGAGACGCTGTTGCTGTCACTGTTATGGGGAGCTGTTGCTGTCATTAATATGTGGTGCTGTTGCTGTCACTAATATGTGGTGCTGTTACTTTCAGTGTTATGGGGAGCTGTTACTGTCACTGTTATGGGGAGCTGTTACTGTCACTGTTATGGGGAGCTGTTGCTGTCACTGTTATGGGGAGCTGTTGCTGTCACTGTTATGGGTGCTGTTGCTGTCACTAATATGTGGTGCTGTTACTTTCACTGTTATGGGGCTCTGTTGCTGTCACTGTTATGGGGAGCTGTTACTGTCACTGTTATGGGGAGCTGTTGCTGTCACTGTTATGGGGTGCTGTTGCTGTCACTAATATGTGGTGCTGTTACTTCACTGTTATGGGGCCTGTTGCTGTCACTGTTATGGGGAACTAGTGCTGTCACTGTTATGGGGTGCTGTTACTGTCACTGTTATGGGGAGCTATTACTATCACTGTTATGGGGCTGTTGCTGTCACTTATGGGTGCTGTTAGTTATGGGGCCTGTTACTGTCACTTATGGGGTGCTGTTACTGTCACCGATATGGGGTGCTGTTGCATAACTTTAGGGGGCGCTGTTTTGATGTTTTGTATGGGTGTAGTAGTGTGAAGTTTTTCTTATCCATTACAGCAGCGCACTTTAAGCTATGTTCACATGATGTCTTTTAGATGCTGGCGCTCCCTCTGGAGATGCTTCAGGAAAACGCTGGTGGTGTTTTTCATGAAGTGTCTTTTATGTCGTTTATAAAATGCACAACATCACTATAAGGGCTCATACTCACATGCGAGGAAATACGTCCGATGCTCGCATGTGAAATCCCAGCTCTGGCGCCGGCACTCGGGAGTGGAGCGAGCGGCTGCATATAAATACATGCTCCACTCCCGAGTGCCGGCGCCAGAGCTGGGATTTCACATGCGAGCATCGGACGTATTTCTCGCAAGTGGAAAAGAGCCCTATCTGTGATATAATGGTAACATTCCCAGTGCCCCCATAATAGTAACATTCCCAGTGCCCCCATAATAGTAACATTCCCAGTGCCCCCATAAAAGTAACATTCCCAGTGCCCCCATAATAGTAACATTCCCAGTGCTCCCATAATAGTAACATTTCCAGTGCCCCCATAATAGTAACATTCCCAGTGCTCCCCATAATAGTAACATTCACAGTGCCACCTGCCACCACAAGAATAGCATCACAAACATAAGGACACACAGCGCCACCTGCTGGACACATTTTATGAAAAACTGATAATTCCCTTTGGCTCTAAATAAAAGTAAGTAACTTTTGAGGCCACTTGTCCTATGATTGCCACTACTGCCCGCTCCACCTCACGTGCATCACTTATATCTAAGTTGTGTTAGTAAGATTTCTCGGGCAGCGCCTGTTATGGAGGTACGCGGTGAATCTCATTAACAGCCTCTGACATTTAGACGCCATTATTTTTGACTGACAAAAACATTAATGAGGGGCTTCTTGTACCTTTTGCATACTGATGTGCCCGCCCGCGCCAGGCGTGTGATTTATGGCGACTGTGATCTGCTGCAGACTGACACTTAATAAGATCGCTGATGCTGGAAATACTACTGTAACACGCACACTCCACCAGCTAACAAAATGCAAAAATCTTTATTGGCACACAATGACAAAAGTGACATAAAACCAAATTAAAAACATATGCCCAAACACTCAAGGTACATAGCCAGAACTTTGGACAATATAGAGATAAATATGTCAGTTATAACAATGTTGTGACATATAAAAATGGGTCCCTTTAGCAATAGTAGGACAAAACACCTGCAGTAACAATCGATATACACATAGAACCATATGGAAGGTGTCAGCATAAGGAATGTTCATGTAAGAAAGGGCCGCAGATAATAAAGTAATAGCCATCAAGACCAGATAATGAACACCATTTGACCATTTTGGGTCACTTGCGGGCTCCCACTCTCGGTCTAGCCAGGTTGGATCCATCCGTTTCCATGTTCGCATCTGGGTAATTATGTGGCTCCCTTTGGGCACATGACTTATTTCAGTTAAGTGTATATCGATTGTTACTGCAGGTGTTTTGTCCTACTATTGCTAAAGGGACCCATTTTTTCCGTGGATTTTTTGTAATTATTTTTAATAGTTTTTATATTAAAACAACACAAAATTAGTGATTTTTCAATTTTTTAAACTCATACTTGCTGTATTTTTAGGAAATGTTTTCAGCAGACTCATTATCATCAGAGGCAGGGTTACAATGCTTGTTGACTTCCATACACAGCTGATCACAAAGGGTCAACCAATAGGGATGTAACAGCTCACCTCCTCCCTTCACAATGACCTTTGCACATGCTCATTAGATGCTTCAATACAAAAGACAGGGCGGAGTTTGTACATTGTGGTTAATGTACATGTGCATTTTATGAAGAATCAAGTTAAGACCAAGTGGCTAAAGCGAAAATTGCAATTCCTTTCTTCCAAAACTAGTTCCCATTTACTCCGCTGGAGGTCATTTACAATAAGGGTATGTGCACATGCATGATGACTTTTTCAAGTGGGTTTAGAAAATTACCTTAAAAAAATGCTAAAAGAAGGGACATATACACTGCAGTGTAAGAACATTTGAGCTTCTTTTAACTGCTTCAGGCTTTGAAAATTGCAAAGTGGTGAAAGGAAGTGACCGGTCCATTCTTCAGGTAGACACTCACTGCTGTATACAGAATGTATAGAGAAAAAAACAGCAGTAGTAAAATTGCTGCAAAAAATGGCACAAAAGGCGCAAAAAAATGCTTTAGGATAAACACAGCCAGCGTGTTCCTGAAGCATCTTCCTCTTGCAAAACTCAAGTGGGAACAAACTTATCAATATGGGATTGTCCAAAATTGTGATGAATTGATGGATACATAGATAATAGATAGATGATAGATAGACAGATGATATAGATTGATAGATAATATATAAATAGACAGATAATAGATTGATGATAGATAGATTGATAATAGATAGATAATAGATAGATAGACAGATGATATAGATTGATAGATAGATAATATATAAATAGACAGATAATAGATTGATAATAGATAGTTTTGCATCTATATAAGTTGACTATTCTTTGAAAGTTGAAATATTTAGAGGATGTGAAGAAGTACCTTAGATATTTCCACCCGGTTTTCTATGGGAAGAAGACAAGGACATTCCCTGGGACACATCTTTGAAATTTGCTGGAGATTAGGGGCAGCTGGGGGGGAACAGCTTTGAACTTCTCAGTTTCTCAGATGTGTAAAGGATTAACCCTTGTGCAGTGTATAATGCCGTTAGACTGCTCTTAATATTCAGCGCGAGCCATTCCTCAGTGTGGATAGTCGCAGGCGCTGACTGATTAGCCTGAATCGCTATCCTGCGTGTGTAGAATCAGCAGATATTTCTTCAGCCGTGCGGCCGTTGTTTGGAACAGTAATATGGCACCATAGAAATGGATGGAACTTCTGTTGGAGTGTCACTAAGTTAGTCCTATCTCTATCTTTTATTTAAGAAAGTAAGGAGCGGTAATATGATTATTATATGCAGTCACATATAATTCCTCTTTAATGAAAAATTAAATCTTAGGATCGGCCTTTACGTTTTTTTTATTAGGCTCGTATAGAGGAGGTCATGTCTCAGGAAGCAGCAACACAGACAATTTCTTTTTTACAAAATTTAAAAACAAATTTCACCCCTTAAATGATAAAAAAAAAAAATTCCATAAGTTTGTTGTCGACATAAATCGTACTGATCTGGAGAATCATGACACCACATTACTTTTTACCATCACTGCCATAAATCTAAACTCCAAAAAAAAAAAAACACTGGTATAATTGTGTTTTATTCACCATGTCACCTCACCTGGATTTTTCCCCAATTTTTTCATTACATTTTATGTCAAAATGAACAATGTTATTCAAAAGAACAACTCGTCCCGCCCAAAAGAAAGTCTTAAAAAAAACAACTTATGGCTCTTGGAAAAATGGGGGGGTAAAAAAACATGAGTCCCCCCCATCTCACATCTTAAAGCAGAAAGTATAATAAAGAGTGGCATCTTACAATGTAGCAATCATTTATTATTACTTGCTCCTGATCGTCACATGCGGCACTTTTTGCTATGATTATTTTTGTCCTCTCTATTGTTGATGCTGGAAGTTACTTATTGTTAAAGAAGCCCTCGGGTGCCCGAAATAATCTATAAAGCCTTTCAGCCCCCCCGCTGATAGTAAGAATAGACTGCCCCCTGACTCCCCATTATTCTGTGTCATCTCGTCATCGTGTCCCCCCCTCTTTTTCAGGTTTATTTCTTTCCGCTCTTCGCTGGTGGACGGTCTTTGCTGCTGGCTGCTATAATAAGGGCTTAATGAGGCATTCTATGATCTCTTTAGTTAAGGCGGCTGGTGAGTTCTGCGTTGGGGCAACGATCAGCGGGTTCATTGTAAACCTCGTCTTAGAACTATGTATTAACACAATACGGTAAACGATTGATAGAGTAGACGCCATTGATGTCGCTTTGCTGCTTGAGGTAAATAATACCATTGTTATTTTACTGTTCTAAATCCAGCAGTAAGAGATGTTCTGTAATCAGGGCCAGTGTTAGGGCGGGACAAACTAGGCAGTTGCCTAGGGCCCCCCATCCTACAGGGCTCCCAGCCAGTCGCATGTCGCTAATAGCGGCAGATCATGCGACTGCTATGGGGCCCGATAGTCAGGAGGGACCTGTGCCAGCACCGCCGCAGCCCTCCTCCTCAGTGCCTGTTCCCGGCATTGCACATTCAACTGTATCAGCATCACAGATGCCGATACAGTTGAAAGCAATGATGGAGGCGGGATTGTAAAGTGACACTTCCTCTCCCATCATTCCTCCTCTACATCTGAAGTCTCAGGGCAGCAGGTGCGATAACGTCACTTCCTCATGCCAGACTGTGTCGGGCAATGGAGCTGCTGAGGAGACGCGCTGCGGAGGCCGTGGAGAGGTGAGTATTTTTTTTTTAAATCAGTGAGTATGTGGTGGCCATAATACTGGAGTACTATGTGCTGCTTTATACGTACTATATTTGGGCTGCATTATACTCTATGGGCGCTGCACTATACTGTATGAGGCTGCATTGTACTCTATGGGGCTGCATTATACTCTATGGTGCTGCATTACAATCGGTGGGGGCAGCGTTATAATCTATGGGCTGCATTATACTCTATGGGGGCTGCATTATAGTATATGAGGCTGCATTGTACTCTATGCGGCTGCATTATACTCTATGGGGCTGCATTATACTCTGTGGGGCTGCTTTATAATCTATGGGGGCTGCATTATACTATATGGGGTTGCATTATACTCTATGGGGCTGCATTATACTATGGGGCTGCATTATATTATATGAGACTGTATTATACTATATGTGGCCTGCATTATATCATATGGAGGTATATAACGTGTAAATAACATGGGGGACTTAGTTAATTGGGTTGTCCCCTTCTTTTACATTGATGCCCTATCAGGGTACTACACATCTGCCTCCTATTCAGTTCAATAGGAGGTGGATGTGCAGTAACAAGCTCTGGCCTTCAGAAGTAGGTGGCCAAGCTCCTCAAGTAAACACTTCCGTCCAGTGGCCGCCACCGGCACCAATTCAGTGAGGGTGCCGAGTGCCAGACCCCGGCCGATCAGACATTGATGCCCTATCCTAAGAATAGGGCATCAATATAAAAGTAGTGGACAACCTCATTAACACTATTATGATCAAGAAAGCATAAAACCATCCCACCGCGACAAGATGCATCCAATCAGGACAGTGCTATCTTTCTAATGTGCCAGCAAGCCCCAATAGACGGGGGCAGAGCAAGACCTAGGCCCGACTAGTTAAACACTTGCCCATGGAAAGCCGTATAAACTAAATGCACAGCCCAAAAGGGGGAGCCAAGAGAAAAGGTAAGAAAGGACTAGAGATGAGGTGAATTTTCAAAAAATTGGTAATAAATGGAGAAAAGGTATTAGAAGACAATAAATTATTTCACTCACTTTTCTTAGGCTCACCGTGACTTGTCTGCCGCAGTAGGTCCTCGCCTGGTCCTCTGGTCTTCAGATCTTTGCGTGCTGTCTACTAGTTCTCACGCCCAATGTGACTACTAACCGCTGGGAGATCTGAAGACCAAAGATTAGAAGACCCCTTGGGGATCCACGGGGGCAGGGCAGGTGAGGGGTGTGCCTAGAACAGGTAAGTATCTTTTATGCTTTTTTTAACTCCTTCCCATCCCTTATTCTAACCCCTTCCTTCCTGTCCTAGCTGGCCACCATTTTTCAAGATTCGTGCAAATCAAATCGCTAAAAATTTGGATTCTGACAAATCTGAAATTTTTTATGAAATTTGTTATGATTCAATTCACTCTGAATCAGTTCAGTCCCTCTCTTGTTCATATGCCCTACTTGGGGTGATAGAAAAGGGGTGGCCCCGATGGTCTGGTGCGAAAACTTTAGTTACGAACATTTAACTATCACTTTGTTTTTGGCACTGAAAGTTGTAAAAAGTTTATATTTTAAAAGTTTTTTCGTCCTTGCAAGCGACAACTTTTTCGAAACTACTTCATTCCAAAATGTTTAAACTTCCCAAAATGTTAAAAGAAAGAAAAAAAAAGACGAAAAGTTATTACATGGATGTGGAGAAACAGGCAGGAAAAGAAGAGGATGACGGAATCACGAAGCAACGACTTTGATGTCAACTTCAGTGAATGTTCTGTCTTTGATGTCGGCTTCAAACTGCGCTGGTTTCCCTGGTGGGAGATTTGACATAGAGAATGATGGAATTATTGGCAAACGCTCAGTTCAGACTCACCAGATTTTTAGTGCTATAATATATAATGTAAAGTTTACACGTAAAAATGCATCAGCTCTAGTTATAAAAGTGGGAAAATGCGACTCCCATCACAAGACTCTGCAAATTCAAATTCATTGTTGCCAATTTTATCTGATGATATAAAAGATGTCGATGCCAAGTTGTTTTATTAAAGAAGGTATCTAGTTTACAAAAAAAGCATTTTCATATACCTTGTTAAAGAATTCTGAAATAATAGAGGGAAGTCCTATATTCAGGGTCCGAATCCAACCTTGGGTTCCAAATACAATCCATTGATTGTAATAGGCACAGTGTAATGCATTGTTTTACCTGCGGAGGCACTGCAGAGAATCTCAACACTTACTGCTAGGAGTCACCACAAAGGTCTCATCAGGGGGACTGTATTTTTTTATTTTTAAAGTAGAAAATATTTTACTTGAGTGTGATATAAAGGTGCTTTCAAGACAACCTGAAAAATATTTTTCCCCTAAAATAAAAAAAAAAATATTCAAAGATATTTTAATATTAAAATTGAAATATTTACTCATATAATTTGAAACGACTCAAGAACTATATTTAGGAGAGAAACAAATCTGTGCAGTCGAAAAAGGTAGTCTACTCTACAGCAAAAAGAAGTTCCTAACCCGATCACTACAGGTAATATCCTTCTCTGATGACAGAAGGATCCATTATCCTAATGACATAAAGATGTTATCTAGGGCTACAAAACTAATGATTTATCCTTAGGTCATCAGTTTCAGATCGGTGGGGGTCTGAATCCTACCGTCTGCACTGATCAGCTGACAGAAGTGGTGACGGTGCTGGCTGGGTCCCCTTCATTGATTACCAGTCACAGGTTAATACTTTTGGTAGTGACTTTGCCTGATTTTACAGCTAAGCACAGCTTAAACAAACTGAACAAAGCTACAGAACCAGGATTAGTCAGTACCCAAGGAAAAGGGCCAAGTCTAGTAAACTGATCTGCAAGTGTCAACAATCAATTTTTTTAATCAGAAGTATAGGCCATTAATATTGCACTCCTAGATAATCCCTTAAAGGCGGTGTCTACCTTTCCAGGACAATTTTTTTTTTATTAAATGCATGTATTTTTGGCTAAAAAATAATTTTTGCCATTGGGTTTCATAAAATTTTTTGCGCCGTTTGTCTTCATTAGTTTTTGTGTTGCATCGATGCTGGCTGCTGAATGTGTTAACTGAGAATCCATCAGTGAGTTCAGTCTGACAGTTTCTCACAGTTGAGTTTGTAACTCTTTTATCTCTTTTTGTATCAGCTCCTTTTAGCTGATTTTGACCACAGCCGCCATCAAAGCTGAAAGTGCAGGGAAGGAAAGAGATTGTATCAGCCAAAGGGTGCAACATTTTTAATGGAACCTGTTGTGAATGTGTTAGAAATTAATTCTGAGCAGAAGCTCCCTCTGGTGGTTACAAACAGTACTGAACCATTCAATGAAGATTGTGAAGATTGGCAATCAGGAGTTACAGACTGGTCTTATATAAGGGAGGTTCCCTCCCATCAGGGTTGCCGGTGATCAATTGTTCTTGTCTCAACTTTGGTTCCTGGTTCACTTGGAAGCTTGCTGAGTCTTGCCTGCATCTTCTGCTAACAGATAAGATATTTTCTGCTTTTATTTTAGTGCTTGCTTTTTGCATTTTTTCCTGCACTTCTGTGGAGGTCAACCAGGTCCCCTCCGGGGGCTTGTGCTCCTCTCAGTTTATCTGAGCCACTGTTATTTGTTCATTTGCCTTTTCCAGTTTTTTCAGTGGCTGTGGCTTAGTTTTGTTACACCAGAGAACTAATTTAGGTGGTAGAGGTCGTGTGATCTCAGGTGTTATTGCAATTAGTAGAGTTGGTATTTTTTTAGGGTTTTTTGGATTGCAGTAAGTGTCCTTCCTATCCTTTTCTTTCTAGGAAGATTGGGCCCCAACGTTTGCTCATACTATTTTCTGTCTGTGTCTGTATTTACTCTTGTCTAACCACCATTACATGTTTGGGGGCTTCCTATGTTCTTTGGGGATCTGCTCCGGGGCAGATAGCTTTCCTCTTTCTATCTTTAGGTGTAGTTAGCCTCTCAGGCTGTGACGAGCCGTCTAGGACCAACGTAGGTATGCTCCACAGCTGCCTTTAGTTGTGGTGGTTAGTCAGGGTACTGCAATCCAGTAGATTCCAACCTCTCTGGTGTATTGCCGTTTTTGCCTGCTCTCCTCAGCTACCAAATCATAACAGTATCACCGGCAAAACTGAAAATTATATGGTACTCACAGAAGGGAAAAATAGTGTGAAAAAAAAAAAAAAGTTGTCAGAGTTGTCAGAGATTTTTTTTTTTTTTTTTTTTTCTGTTTGTTGCATTTTTTTTTTCCCTCTTTTTCTCTGGGTGCTGAGGATTTTTTTTCTCTCAATGGAGTTTGCACAGTTGTCTGGCCGTGTGGATCAGCTTGCCACTGAAGTTCGGAGTATTGCTACCTATCTTGCTAGGTTGCCACTTGTGGAACCTAGGATCCCCATGCCAGATTTGTTTTTAGGGGATCGAGCTAAATTTCTGAATTTCAAAAATAACTGTAAGTTGTTTTTTGCCTTAAAACCTAAGTCCTCAGGGAACGCAGCACAGCAGGTTCAAATTGTCATCTCTCTCCTGCGCGGCGATCCTCAGGATTGGGCTTTTTCCCTGACACCTGGGGACCCTGTTTTGAGTAATGTTGATGCATTTTTTCTGGCTCTGGGGTTATTGTACGATGAACCTAATGTCACTGATCAAGCTGAAAAAACCTTGTTGGCATTAAATCAGGGGCTTGAGGACGCTGAGTTATACTGTCAGAAATTCCAAAAGTGGGCAGTCCTGACCAAATGGAATGATGATGTTTGGCAGCCCTTTTTCGGAAGGGTCTGTCAGAGAATGTAAAAGATGTTATGGTGGGTTTCCATGCTCCTTCTGGTCTCAATGATTCTATGTCATTAGCGATTCAAATTGACAGATGTTTGCGTGAGCGTAGAGGTATGCGTGGAATAGTGTTGCCTTGTGAACCAGCTCCTGAACCCATGCAGTGTGATAGAGTGGCTTCTGGGGCACAGCGTCATGAGTTTCGAAAACGCAATGGGTTATGTTTCTCCTGTGGTGACGTCTCTCATGCTATTTCAGTCTGCCCTAAGCGGGGAAGACGTTTTGCACGCTCAGTTGTCTTGGGTATTGTTCAGACTAAATTTCTGTTGACTGTTACCCTGATTTGCTCCCTGTCCACATTTTCTTCTCAGGCTTTTGTTGATTCGGGAGCAGCTATTAACCTGATAGATTTTGATTTTGCTAAACATTGTGGGTTTCCCTTGATACCCCTACGGAAGTCTATTCCCCTACTGGGGATTGATTCTACCCCTTTGGCTGAGAATAAACCCCAGTTCTCTACTCAGGTGTTAATGAGGGTTGAACCTGATCATCAGGAGAGTTGCAAATTTTTGGTGCTGTATAATCTGCATGACATTATTGTACTAGGTTTCCCTTGGTTACAGTCTCATAATCCTGTTTTGGATTGGAAATCTGTGTCTGTAACCAGTTGGGGCTGCCAATGTGTTAATGCCAACACTCCTGTTTTTTCTGCCTCTCCCCAGGCTCAGGATGTTCCTGACTTTTTGACTGATTTTTCTGATGTGTTTAGCGAAAGTAAATCTGCATCCTTGCCCCCCCATAGGAGCTATGACTGCGCTATTGAATTAGTGCCTGGTAGTAAATTCCCTAAAGGTCGCCTTTTTAACTTGTCTGTACCTGAACATGACGCTATGCGGTCTTATATCAAGGAGTCATTGGAGAAGGGTCATATCAGACCATCCTCTTCACCCTTGGGTGCCGGTTTTTTCTTTGTGGCCAAAAAGGATGGTTCATTAAGGCCGTGTATTGATTATCGTCTCTTGAACAATATCACTGTGAAATATCAATATCCGTTACCCTTGATTTCTGACCTGTTTTCCAGGGTGAAAAGTGCTACTTGGTTTACCAAGCTTGACCTCAGGGGGGCGTATAACCTTATTCGCATTAAGCACGGGGATGAATGGAAGACGGCATTTAATACCCCAGAGGGGCATTTTGAGTACCTAGTGATGCCCTTTGGGCTCACTAATGCTCCTTCCGTCTTCCAGTCCTTCATGAATGACATTTTCAGGGATTTTGTGGATAAATTTCTGATTGTTTATTTGGATGATATCTTGATTTTTTCCAATGACTGGGACTCTCATGTGAAACATGTTCGGACTGTGTTCCAGATTTTGAGAGAGAATGCTCTGTATGTGAAGAGATCAAAGTGTCTTTTTGGCGTACAGAGGATCTCATTTCTGGGATTCATTTTGTCCCCATCTGTTATTGAAATGGACCCGGTCAAGGTTCAGGCCATCTGTGATTGGGTCCAACCTACTTCATTAAAGGCTCTTCAGAGATTCTTGGGTTTTGCCAATTTTTATCGTAAATTTATTGGTAATTTCTCTGTTATTGTTAAACCATTGACTGATTTGACCAAAAAGGGTTCTGATGTGGTGAATTGGCCTCCTGAGGCAGTCTCTGCGTTTCAGGAACTTAAGCAGAGATTCACTTCTGCTCCTGTTCTACGGCAGCCTGATGTTTCTCTGCCATTTCAGGTGGAGGTTGATGCCTCTGAAATTGGGGCAGGTGCCGTTTTGTCCCAAAGAGATCCAGAGACCTCTAAAAGTAACCCTTGTGCCTTTTTCTCTCGAAAATTTTCTCCAACTGAACGTAATTATGACGTGGGTAATCGGGAGTTATTGGCCATGAAGTGGGCTTTTGAAGAGTGGAGACATTGGCTGGAGGGAGGCAAACATCAGGTGGTGGTCCTCACGGACCATAAGAATCTGGTTTATCTGGAATCAGCCAAGCGACTTAATCCTAGACAGGCCAGGTGGGCCTTGTTTTTCACACGTTTTAATTTTGTGGTTTCCTTTCTTCCTGGCACTAAGAATGTTAAGGTGGATGCCCTCTCGAGGAGTTTCCTTGCGGACTCTCCTGAATTATCTGATCCTGTTGTTATTTTGAAAGAGGGTGTAGTTCTTTCCGCCATCTCGCCCAATTTGAGACTGGCTCTGGAAGGGTGTCAGGAGGATAAACCCGAGCGCTGCCCTATTGGGAAATTGTTTGTCCCAGACCGGTGGAAAAAGAGTGTGATGTCTGAGATTCATTGTTCCGCGTTGGCCGGTCATCCCGATATTTTTGGTACCAGAGACTTGGTTAGTCGGTCCTTTTGGTGGCCTACTTTGTCTCGTGACGTCAGGGAATTTGTGCAGTCCTGCGGGACTTGCTCTCGCTCCAAGCCTTGCTCTCGCTCTAGTGATTTGTTGATGCCATTGTCTATGCCCAAGAGACCATGGACCCATATCGCTATGGATTTCATTTCCGACCTCCCTGTTTCTCAGAGAATGACCGTTATCTGGGTGATTTGTGATAGGTTTTCCAAAATGATACATCTTGTGCCATTACCTAAGTTGCCTTCCTCCTCCGAATTGGTGCCTTTATTCCTTCAGCACGTGGTTCGGTTACACGGCATTCCTGAGAACATTGTGTCTGACAGAGGAGTCCAGTTTGTTTCCAGATTTTGGAGGACTTTTTGTTCTAAACTTGGTGTTCAATTGTCTTTCTCCTCGGCTTTTCATCCTCAGACCAATGGACAAACTGAGAGAACAAACCAGACTTTGGAGACTTATCTGAGATGCTTTGTGTCTGCTGATCAAGATGACTGGGTCTCTTTTTTGCCTTTGGCTGAGTTTGCTCTTAATAATAGGGCTAGCTCTGCCACTTTGACGTCTCCATTTTTCTGCAATTTAGGGTTTCACCCTCGATTTTCTTCGGGACAGACGGAGGCTTCTGTCTGTCCAGGTGTTGACTCTGTTGTGGAGCGTATGCAGCAGATTTGGGACCAGGTAGTGGAGAGGTTGTCCCTCTCAGGAGAGGGCCCAGCGGTTTGCCAACCGGCATAGGACTGATGGTCCTCGGTTTGAAGTGGGGGACTTGGTCTGGTTGTCCTCAAGAAATATCCCTATGAGAGTTGCATCTCCTAAGTTTAAGCCTAGGTTCATTGGACCTTATAAGATCATGGCGATTCTTAATCCTGTTTCCTTTTGTTTACTTCTTCCAGGGACATTTAAGATCCATAACGTGTTCCACAAGTGTTTATTGAAGAGGTTTGTCGAGCCAGTGGTTCCTATGGCTGCGCCTCCTGATCCTGTTTTGGTTGAGGGCAATCTGGAGTATGTGGTTGAGAAAATATTGGATTCTCGTTTTTCTAGACGGAAACTCCAGTATTTGGTTAAGTGGAGAGGTTATGGTCAGGAGGACAATTCTTGGGTGTTTGCTTCGGACATCCATGATAGGAGACTGATCCGTGCGTATCACAGAGCTCATCCTGACCGACCTGGTTGCCCAAATGAGGGTTCGGTGACCCCTCCTCAAGGGGGGGGTACTGTTGTGAATGTGTTAGAAATGAATTCTGAGCAGAAGCTCCCTCTGGTGGTTACAAACAGTACTGAACCATTCAATGAAGATTGTGAAGATTGGCAATCAGGAGTTACAGACTGGTCTTATATAAGGGAGGTTCCCTCCCATCAAGGTTGCCGGTGATCAATTGTTCTTGTCTCAACTTTGGTTCCTGGTTCACTTGGAAGCTTGCTGAGTCTTGCCTGCATCTTCTGCTAACAGATAAGATATTTTCTGCTTTTATTTTTGTGCTTGCTTTTTGCATTTTTTCCTGCACTTCTGTGGAGGTCAGCCAGGTCCCCTCCGGGGGCTTGTGCTCCTCTCAGTTTATCTGAGCCACTGTTATTTGTTCATTTGCCTTTTCCAGTTTTTTCAGTGGCTGCGGCTTAGTTTTGTTACACCAGAGAACTAATTTAGGTGGTAGAAGTCGTGTGATCTCAGGTGTTATTGCAATTAGTAGAGTTGGTATTTTTTTAGGGTTTTTTGGATTGCAGTAAGTGTCCTTCCTATCCTTTTCTTTCTAGGAAGATTGGGCCCCAACGTTTGCTCATACTATTTTCTGTCTGTGTCTGTATTTCCTCTTGTCTAACCGCCATTACATGTTTGGGGGCTTTCTATGTTCTTTGGGGATCTGCTCCGGGGCAGATAGCTTTCCTCTTTCTATCTTTAGGTGTAGTTAGCCTCTCAGGCTGTGACGAGGCGTCTAGGACCAACGTAGGAACGCTCCACGGCTGCCTTTAGTTGTGGTGGTTAGTCAGGGTACTGCAATCCAGTAGATTCCAACCTCTCTGGTGTATTGCCTTTTTTTGCCTGCTCTCCTCAGCTGCCAAATCATAACAGGAACCCATTTGCAAAAACAGGAAGGAAGGTTACAATAAACGGTAGCTCACACTCTTGAGGACTCCAAAAACCCCAGTATTACATGGTCATCCATTCGACATGCAATACTATATTACTCCTGTAGTGGGCACTGCAAGAAAAATCTTAATCTCTGGCAACTTTTCAAGGAATGACCGCTAACCATTTGCATTTTTAGCAGCCAAATATTTTTTTTAAGTGCAACAAGCCAACAAAGCAGCACAAAAGAGCTAAAATCTACTCAACCTTTGTCAAATTATCCTTCACCGCAGTCCACAGTATACGTTCTCCTTTTACGAGCTTAACCCAACGATGACCCAAAATGTTCACATTCATCTGTTTAATTTAATTGGCTTCTCTCGGAATATGAAATCCCAATTATACACAGCGCCCTTTTCCTCCATTATCCCGCCACCGTTGGAGGATTGAGTCTTTCATACGGCGTTTTTGCAGCTGGAAATCTTCCTTCTACCTGAAAGTAACAATGCTAATTAGACCGTTTCGCCCCAAAGTGCTGACTGGTGATAAGACGAGGTCCCTCACTGTGCTTCCTCCAAGTGAGAGCGGCCATGTTTGCAGAATTGGGATTCGATTGTGGATTTCTCCTCTAAGTAGGCCATTTAGGATTTCTGTATTTGCTCTCGGCTGGTGTTCTCAAACAGAGACTTCTGCAATTCTCAGAGCCTCCTTGTATGTGAGTGCGGATAATGCAACTGTGATCTTGTTATTTGCAAGAGGTCGATGAGAGATAAAGCCAAGGTGTAATCTTCCCGGAATACAAAGTAAATTGCATTTGTATTTTCCATATATTTATTTTGTAGGTGCAGAGAGAATCTATGAAGCTAAGATTTAAATGTAATCTGTGCAGAATACTAAAGGAGTTTTTTATGGGCTTAATCTATCCTTCCCAGCTGGCTACAGAGCATAAAATATACAAAATACAACTCACTGCCGCAGTATTATGTGTAAAGAAAATAGAGATTGAAAGCAGAATATTATTTCTGATAATTGGGTTCAGTGTACTGTGCCGAAATGTAGAGGAAAATTGAAGCAAATTCACTGAGATAAAACATACTTACTTGTTCAAATCTAAATTATTTTCCATTGTTGGCAGTATTATAGTAGTTATATTCTTGTATATAGGAGCAGTATTATAGTAGTTATATTCTTGTACATAGAGGCAGTATTATGGTAGTTATATTCTTGTACATAGAGGCAGTATTATAGTAGTTATATTCTTGTACATAGAGGCAGTATTATAGTAGTTATATTCTTGTACATAGAGGCAGTATTATAGTAGTTATATTCTTGTACATAGAGGCAGTATTATAGTAGTTATATTCTTGTACATAGAGGCAGTATTATAGTATTATATTCTTGTAATAGGAGCAGTATTATAGTAGTTATATTCTTGTACATAGGGCAGTATTATAATAGTTATATTCCTGTACATATGAGCAGTATTATAGTAGTTATATTCTTGTACATAGGGCAGTATTATAGTAGTTATATTCTTGTACATAGGATCAGTATTATAGTAGTTATATTCTTGTACATAGGGGCAGTATTATAGTAGCTATATTCTTGTACATAGAGCAGTATTATAGTAGTTATATTCTTGTACATAGGGTAGTATTATAGTAGTTATATTCTTGTACATAGAGGCAGTATTATAGTAGTTATATTCTTGTACATAGGGGCAGTATTATAGTAGCTATATTCTTGTACATAGGAGCAGTATTATAGTAGTTATATTCTTGTACATAGGAGTAGTATTATATAGTTATATTCTTGTACATAGAGCAGTATTATAGTAGTTATATTCTTGTACATAGGGCAGTATTATAGTAGTTATATTCTTGTACATAGGATCAGTATTATAGTAGTTATATTCTTGTACATAGGGGCAGTATTATAGTAGCTATATTCTTGTACATAGGAGCAGTATTATAGTAGTTATATTCTTGTACATAGGAGTAGTATTATAGTAGTTTTTATTCTTGTACATAGGAGCAGTATTATAGTAGTTATATTCTTGTACATAGGGGCAGTATTATAGTAGTTATATTCTTGTACATAGAGGCAGTATTATAGTAGTTATATTCTTGTATATAGGAGCAGTATTATAGTAGTTATATTCTTGTACATAGGGCAGTATTATAGTAGTTATATTCTTGTACATAGGGGCAGTATTATAGTAGTTATATTCTTGTACATAGAGGCAGTATTATAGTAGTTATATTCTTGTATATAGGAGCAGTATTATAGTAGTTATATTCTTGTACATAGGAGCAGTATTATAGTAGTTATATTCTAGTACATAGGAGCAGTATTATAGTAGTTATATTCTTGTACATAGGGGCAGTATTATAGTAGTTATATTCTTGTACATAGGGGCAGTATTATAGTAGTTATATTCTTGTACATAGGGGCAGTATTATAGTAGTTATATTCTTGTACATAGGGGCAGTATTATAGTAGTTATATTCTTGTACATAGGAGCAGTATTATAGTAGTTATATTCTTGTACATAGGGGCAGTATTATAGTAGTTATATTCTTGTACATAGGAGCAGTATTATAGTAGTTATATTCTTGTACATAGGGGCAGTATTATAGTAGTTATATTCTTGTACATAGGGGGCAGTATTATAGTAGTTATATTCTTGTACATAGGGGCAGTATTATAGTAGTTATATTCTTGTACATATGAGCAGTATTATAGTAGTTATATTCTTGTACATAGGGGCAGTATTATAGTAGTTATATTCTTGTACATATGAGCAGTATTATAGTAGTTATATTCTTGTACATAGAAGCAGTATTATAGTAGTTATATTCTTGTACATAGGAGCAGTATTATAGTAGTTATATTCTTGTACATAGAAGCAGTATTATAGTAGTTATATTCTTGTACATAGGGGCAGTATTATAGTAGTTATATTCTTGTACATAGGGGCAGTATTATAGTAGTTATATTCCTGTATATAGGGCAGTATTATAGTAGTTATATTCTTGTACATAGGAGCAGTATTATAGTAGTTATATTCTTGTACATAGGGGCAGTATTATAGTAGTTATATTCTTGTACATAGGGGGCAGTATTATAGTAGTTATTTTCTTATACTTATGACTGCAGTAAATTTGCTTCAGGTTGTATGACTCTACAAAAATTTATGAATCTGGCGAAAGCATCTGGAAAACAAAAACCTTGTTCACAACGGCGAACATAGAAACTTAGCAAATTCATATAACAGACTTAATAAAGATGCTTATTAAAAGGAGAATTTTGCACAAATGAAAAGAGGTGATCCAGGGAAAATACAAGGCAAAACATATCTGAAATGTAATAATAAATTGGGCTTCATGTATAGGAATGATGTCATGTCAGTAATTAAATTCAGTGTCCTTAATATCTATCTTTGCTTCTTGTTTCAGGTCCGTGGGGAAGGTGTATGGGAGATGAATGTGGTCCGGGAGGTATTCAGACAAGGGCGGTCTGGTGCGCACACACCGAAGGGTGGACGACTCTCCCCACAAACTGCAAACAGACAGACAGACCTGAAAACCAGCAAAACTGTTTTAGAGTTTGTGACTGGCATAAAGAACTGTATGACTGGCAGTTGGGTATTTGGGACCAGTGTACACCGGTCACGTCAAGGTTATCAGAGAAAACCACAGGATGCACAAAAGGCGAGGAAGGAATTCAGACCAGAGATGTCGTGTGTCTACAGAAAGCCACCGGGACGGTAGCAGATGACAGTATATGCGAATACTTCGAGTCCAAACCCCGGCTAGAACAAGGTTGCCTTATTCCCTGTCCTCAGGATTGTATCACATCAGATTTTTCTCCGTGGTCAGACTGTTCAAAAACATGCGGCAACGGTTTAAAGCACAGGACCCGCTATGTGGTGGCCATGCCCCAGTTTGGTGGCTCAGGATGTCCCAACCTAACGGAATTTCAGGTTTGTCAAGGTTCTCCTTGTGAGGGAGAAGAAAACATGTACAGTCTAAACGTCGGTGCTTGGAGTTCTTGCTCGTTACCAATTTCTAGACATGTGAGACAAACCGGGAAAAGGGGAAAAACAGAGAACGGGCAAAAGAGAGAGAAAAAGCTGTGAAGGACCCAGAGGCTCGAGAGCTAATTAAAAAAAAGAGGAATCGAAACAGGAAAAATCGCCAGGAAAACAGATACTGGGATATACAAATAGGGTATCAAACACGACTGGTGACCTGTATGCACAAAAATGGGAAAACAGCCGCCCTAAGGTAATTTTCTTAAAATTCATTGACATGTAAAACAAAAAAATAATTGATACATGTATAATACATGATTCTAAACTTGGGTCTCATCGTATCTCTACTGCTGTAAGACAGGTAGAGGATGTCGTGCTGAGAAATGGTTTATGATCTGGCGGCCATGTATAGACCAATTTTTCTGATAGGAATTACATCCCATATGGAAGGGAATTGGAGGGAATTGGTCAATATCTCACAAAGTGGTTTTCATCTCAGTCTCTGTGTGACCACTCAATCATTCCATTTTAGCATCATGGGGGTCCGAGAATGAAAGAAATGTCGCTGATTATCAGTGAGAGGGGACTGGATTTAGTTGCTTATCTGTATGGGGCGTAGACGGTGTCTACAGGATACAAAGAAAATGTTCTCATCAAAGCTGTGAGAAAACCATTGAAATGGGGCAAATCTCCCAGGATTTACTCTCTGCATACTGTCAGTACCCTATATGCAGACCAGATAGAAAACAAGCGTCATCGGGACTCAGCATACGGGCGCTTAGGGCGTGAGTGTGGTGAGAGAAATGATCAGAATAGCAGTCTGAAAGAAAGAATGGAGGGAAGGAACGGGAAAGCAATGAAGGGAGGAAGGGAGAATGCAAGGAAGACGAAAGCGGGATGGAGGGAGGGAAAAGAAAGAGAGAGGAAGAAAGAAAAATTAAGAGAAAGGGAAGGAAAGAAAGAGAAATGAGGAAAGAAAGAGAAAGAAGGAAACAAAGAATGAAGATAAGGAAAGAAAGGAATGAAAGGGAAAGCAATGAAAGGAGGAAGGGAGAATGGACAGAATGAGAAATTGGGCATGGAGGGAGGGAAAAGAAAGAGAGAGGAAGAAAGAGAGAGAGAGAAAGAAAGAAAAGTGAAGAGAAAAGGTTGGAAAGAAAGAGAGAAATGAGGAAAGAAAGAGAAAGAAGGAAACAAAGAAAGAAGATAAGGAAAGAAAGAGGGGAAAGCAATGAAAGGAGGAAGGAAGAATGGAAGGAAGGAGGAATTGGGCATGGAGGGAGGGAAAAGAGAGAGAAAGAAAGAAAAAGGAGGGAAAGAATAGGAAAGCAAGGAAGGAAAAATGAAAGGAAGAAGGAAAGGGGGATGGAGGGAGAGAAAAGAAAGAGAGAAAGAAAAAAGAAAGAGAAAAAAAAGAAGGAAAGAGAGAGAAAAAATAAAAGAAAAGGAAAAAAATGAGAGAAATGAGGAAAGAAAGAGTAAGAAGGAAACAAAGAAAGAATAGCAATCATTGAGAAATAAAGGAGAGAAGGAAGTGAAAAGTAATGAAGGAAGGAACAGAGGGAGAGTGTAAGAATGGAAAGAAATAGATGTAAAAAAGAAATGAAGAAAAATGAAAAAGAATAGGATACATAGAAGAAAGAACGAGAATAACAAGAGAATAACAATATTTGAGAAATAGAGGGAAGGAAGTGGAAAGGAATGAAGAAACAAAGGGAAAGAAGGTGGAAGGAAAGAAAGTAGATGTAAGAAGGAAATGAAGAAAAAGGAAAAAAAGTAATAGATACATAGTAGAAAGTAAGAAAAGAGAAATGAAAGAGAAAGAAAAATGATGGACATAAAGATTTCTCATTTCGTTTGTGCCCAAATGTTTCATACATTTCCTTGCCGTGATCTCCTACACCAAACTTATCAATGTTTCACACCTTATAACACACTATTTTTTTACCTGAAACTTAAAAATGAAGACAATAGGGGATGTATTAAAACTATTTCCGTTAAGTACAGCATATTTATTAATGCATTATCTACATAAAAGTCAAGACAGGTCATTGCCGTCATTAAAAAACTCATGGAACAAATACAAAAATGTCGCAACCTTTTTTAACACAAATGAAGTGCAAACTTCTACAGTAACGAGCAACATTTGATCCCTTTGTCTCGTGCTCTTTTCTATCATTGGGGTATGTACCATGCTTGACACGTGGTGCTGATGTAACTTGCACCGAGTGTATCACTACAGTACGGCATATGATGGAGAACCGGACTTGGAGTAGACTGAAGATTTGGCGCAAATTGCACAATATGTAGATAAAGGCGGCCATAGACTGTAGAGGCTGACGTGACTCTTTCCTCCTGTGACAGACATCGTGGAAATACATTTGTTCTGTTCCTCGATTTGATGCTTACTTAAGCAGAGATATTCTCGTTCGGAGATAATTTCTGCCCGGGAATTATTCACTTTTATTCTCAACATGGAAAATTCTTGATGTTTAAGTGAAAGTGGCTGAATGATAAAATTAAATAAAGGGCTAATTAGTCTAATAGGTCCCATGTCAGGAGTAATTAACCAACAATTGGTAATTGGCTAGGCATATCTTGGTAGATTAACATTACTTAGGGAATAGTAACAGCAAATTATTGGTATCATTAATCAGATTTGTAACTGGTTGATACTTTGCAGTCTACAGTGTAAGTAATGAGGAATTGGATTCTAGTGTAGCATACTACAGATATATAGAATATCTGTTATAATGGGACATACATTAAGCTTTTACACTACAGATTTCTTCCTAAAACTGCACCACCCCAGTGGTTGTATGTGGTATTGCAGCTCACCTATACCCAAATGGGTCCGAACCTCACTGTAAGGCAACAGGTTACAGCAGGAGCCTTCTTCCAAGAGAATAGGGGGACACCAAGCAGATTAAAGGGATTTTCGACCTTTAGAAAAGTGGACCCCTAATGATGTCCAATTTGTCCAAGAATGTAAAGTAACAAACCCAGAGAGTAATCAACCTACCCAGATCCAGTGCCAGCTCTCCACCGCTGATCCAATCTCTGTGTTTTGGCTCCAGCGGTGATGCCATGTTGACAACTCGCATCACCACTGCAGCTCATCACATGATAATGTTGATGATCTAGCCTTACTATAGATAGATCTATATAAGATTGTGGGATGCCAGGGGTCAGAAGTGAATGTGATCTCAGCTGCAGTACCTAAGAACGGCCACCATGTGGCGTATAGAGCTGTGCCATTCTGGCTCAGCACACTGTGTACGTCCAGCAGATACAGGACCTGATAACAGCTGATCGCTGGGGGTGGCCAGCAATTTGATATTAATGACCTATCTTTAAGGTAAGGCATTCAATATCTAATCCTGTACAACCCCTAAAAATTGATCTGTTTACTTCTATAGTTCCTTTTATTGTTATTTTAAGAGAAAGGTTGGAAAATGGTGCTGTAGAACCTGGGGAGTTTGTTATACGGGTTTGCAGAATCTGATACATTTTGTTATTCATAGTTTAGTTGCTGCAGAACATCTTTAGAAGTTGATCTTCAAACCAATTGATTGATGATTGATTTATAGCTCTTAGGGGCATCGAAGCCCACAAATGGGCTCCCCCATCTCGTGTTGGTGCAAATATAAATTTTCCTTCCGTTTTCAGACTTATCCCTTTTTAACTTTTCGGAGAGAGAAAAAAACTTGCTTATGTTTCTCATAACTACTAAACCATTATCCAGGACCCCTTAACTGAGCCAATCCCATTAATTATGGGACACTGAACAAGTATAGAAACTGGGCGATGTAACCAGCAGAATTGTGAATGCAGCTCTTGATGGAGCATAAGATATAATATCAATACAAAATATGTAAAGGAAAAATATTTGCAAATTTACTGAATATTGTATATCCAAATGTAACAATCATGTAACATAAACACAAACATTTTGCAATGAATTTAAAGGAATAGTATCCTCAACTTGTAAATGTCATACACAAAGGGCCGCGGGGCATTACTTTCTGAAGTCTTCCCTGATTTGATGGTCTCATCATTCCTTAATGATAGCACTTAGGTCTTGAGTTCACTCCGAGGTCACCATTACATGGCTGAAGCATGATGGAGTAATTATAATTACTAGTGAAGTTGACCTCCCCTGAAGCTCAGTTACGACTATGGCAGATGCCTTCTCTGCTTGCCTTGATGACATTTGATGCCACCAAATTAAAAAGCCATGGACAACAATTTTCTAAATTTAATCGTAGAGAAGATCCGTGTGTTTTGCTCCTGATTTTAGTGAGGTTGAAAGGATCATTTGAAAGGATCATTTGCTCAGGGGTCTTCACCACCAAGGAGCCCCCAATACTTTCTTGCCTTCAGCACTTTCTGGTGAACTCTAAAAAGTTTTGATATTGTACCTCCAACAATAAAAAATGGACTGGACTAATATTTATCACTATGGGTCGAAACATCACTGTCAGATATCCCATCCATGGTAGATGTCAAGCTTAAAGGGGTTGTTCACTACTGTACATCCACTGTGAAAGAACTCTGAAGGCTGCAGCCCATCAATGGCCTCTGGTAGTCTGCAGTGTTCAAGTGACGAAAACAAAGTCACCGCTGCCAGAGGCATCTGTCCGGACGGTAAGTGTAGCGAGATGGGTGGAAAAACTGCTGTCGTCCGAGGAGAGCCTGAACTAGGTGAACATCTGACTCTCTGCTAGAGCCTCTGATGGTGGGGTTAGACTTGGCTCCCGATGGACACCAGGTGCTACACCATGACAGACCATGGATGCACGGCAGCTGAGCCCCTAGTGACAGGTTGCTGGAATGGCCTAGAAAAGAGTACAGCTGGTACAGGCAGGCACAGCAGGAACACAGGACCTGCAGCTGTGGCAGGAACAGCTGGTATACAGGCATGCACTGGCAATGATGATGCTGGTATCAACTAATATGTACCGATAGTGAATACGTCAGGGTGCAGGATGGTACTTGATATACCGGTGAACATGGCAGGTGCAGGTTGTACGGCTGGTATACAGGTCAGCATGGCAGTTGCAGGCTGGTATATAGCTGAGCAGGGCAGTTGTAGGCTGGTATGACTGGTATATTGGCAGGTACTGGCCGGTGCAGGTTGGCATACAGATGGGTACGATAGGTGCAGGCAGGTACAGCAAACATGGCTTGTATACAGGCTGGCGCAGACAGGTGCAGGCGGGTACGGGCAGGTACTGGAAGACAAAGTAGAACAGGGGGACCTGAGGGCTAGCAAGCATGCAAACAATCAGGGTATACTCGTTGCTCAGGCACCTCCCCACAAGTGGAGGTACCTTAAATAATTAGTGTCTCCCAGACACTTTAGGACAGCGTGTGCTGTCTCCTTAAGAGGGCAAGAGCACATGTGTGCCCTACGCACAGTATCCGGGTATCTGAGAGCTGTGTGTTGACCCCAGGCAGCAGCAGCAGGAGAAAGTGCAGGTTGAGGGCCATGGCGATGAGTGAGTCGGCATCCCTGCCAGGAGAGGGAGGAAGCATGTAGGGATGCTGGTACTACAGTAAGGTATACCTTTTAGATTTTATTGACCACATTGGGAACATTCAAAAGGAACTGTCCAGTAGAGGACAAACACTGTTATACTATTGTAGGAACTCGAGGATTCTGATAGCGTGGGGCAATGAACAATCAGAGACGGGTTTCTTTGAATGCAAATAGTGTATTTGTGAAACAGCAAAACACCCAAAAACAATATACAAACAACCCGTAGTGACATGCAATGAAACGAGTCCATATATATATACAAGTCCAGTTATATGAATCCAGATATATAAGTCCTTGAACCTCTATAGCGAGGGCGGTAAAGTTCTTACGACAGAGTCCTCACACAAATGTGACCATAAGGCAAGTCTGATGCACAGGTAACGTGGCTAGATTCACACACTGCTGGTGTGTGAAGAGTCAGATCCAGGTATGCAGTAGACACAGGGAGGTCCAGGAACAAGTTAATCTCAGTTGTGGCTTAATTCAGTGAAGTCCAACAAAAGTTCATATGTCAGTAAGATTCCAGTAACAGTTCCAACAGCTTTCACCAGAGGGAGTGAACGAAGGGTTAAACAGCAACAGTTCAGAAACACAGTTCTTACCAGATGGAGTGAACCAAGGGTTAAATTCCAAAGTCAACAGGTTAGTGATAATACAGTAAGTGCAGCTTACATATGCAGAGAATGTCCAGAGCCATGGGAGAAACTGCTGTGGCTGAGAAACACCTGAAGGTAACCTGGTTATGCACTTTCCTGGTAAATACACAAAAGATCTGTGAGGAACAAAGCAGCTAGGTTGCAGGGAAACGGAAGCAGAATACTCCAGCAAGGAAACCAGCACCTGAGCCGGGTTTTAAACAAACGAACAGGAAGTAGGGCACACAAAACAGCAAACTCCATTTTAACAAAGGGCAAAATCATTGACAAAGTTACCTAGAAAACCCGGAATACTGACATTACCCCCCCCCCCTAAAGACGGCCTGTCCGGGTATCTCCGATGAAACTGAGCAATCTTCAGGGGCGCATTGATGTTACTTACTGGTTCCCAAGAATCATTTTCAGGAGAGTAACCTTGCCATCTAACTAGATACTGAAGCCGGTTTCTATGAAGTCTCGAATTAACAATATCCTGTACCACAAATTGTTCTTCGCCATCAACCAACACTGGTGGAGGGGGAGGTACGATAATTCCCTGAAACGTGTTAGGAGAGACTGGTTTTAATAAGGAAACATGAAATACTGGGTGTACCTTTAAAGTCCATGGTAGCTTCAACCGACAGGCAACAGAGCTCACAATCCCAGTGATCTTGAATGGACCGATGAATTTCTGTCCCAGTTTCTGCGAAGGAACACCCAATTTTAGATTCTTGGTGGACAACCAAACCGAGTCTCCTACCTTATACATAGGTGCTGGTTTCCGGAATCTATCGGCCGACTTCTTGTAACGCTCCTGTGCTGTGGTCAGGGAGTCCTTCAAAACTTCAAGATTACGTTGCAACGCCATCACTCTGTCTTCAACCGCTGGTACCGAAATAGTAACCGGAGACCTAGGCAAAATACTTGGATGATAACCCAGGTTGGCAAAAAAAGGCGTTACCTTCATGGAACTGCTTTGGGAGTTGTTGTACGAAAATTCCGCTAAAGGAAGTAGCTTCAGCCAATCGTCCTGCAAATGACTGACGTAACAGCGTAGATATTGCTCCAAGGTTTGATTTGTCCGTTCGGTCTGCCCGTTGGTCTGAGGATGGGTATGCAGAAGACAAGCAAACATTAATGTGGAGCGCAGAACAAAATCCTTTCCAAAATCTAGAGGTAAATTGTATTCCCCAGTCAGAAATGATCTCATCTGGTACCCCATGCAGCCGGAAAATGTTCTGGATAACTAGATCTACTGTCTCTGTAGCTGAGGGAAGACCAGCACACGGAATGAAATGAGCAGCTTTCGTTAAACGATCTACTACCACCAAAATAGTATTTTTACCACCAGAGGTGGGTAACTCCACAATAAAGTCCATCGAAATAGACCCCCAAGGGCGAGACGGTACAGGTAGCAGTTTAAGAAGACCAGTAGGTGAAACGCGAGGAACCTTGTACCGGGCACAAACTTCACAAGAGTGGACATAGTCATTCACATCCTTCAAGCAGGTAGGCCACCAAAAAAAACAAGTTAACAATTCCTGCGTCTTCTGTACCCCCCTATGACCAGCCAATTTAGAGTCGTGGACCAATTTGAGAACTCAAAGTCTTATAGCCTCTGGGACATAAATACATCGATCTCTAAGCCACACACCATTCCGAAGGACAAGATTCACGTTGTCAGGTAGAGCCGCAAGAAATACGTCACCGTCATAGGCCAGCTTGATCTCCTGCCACAAGTCCCGGTTCCGGAGCACTCCAACGAAATTGGCCTCCGACAGATGGTCTTAGACGGGGTCCCAGGCACGGAATCCACGGTATGGATTCGGGATAATGCGTCAGCTTTCCCATTACGTGAACCTGGGCGGTACGAAATAATAAAATTAAACTGGTTCAAGAACAAACTCCACCTAGCTTGTCGAGGAGAAAGACACCTGGCAGACTTAAGGAATTCCAGATTGCGATGATCCGTGAGTACTACTACCTGCTGAGTTGCCCCCTGCAAATGGTGTCTCCATTCCTTAAAGGCAGAAATAATTACCAAAAGTTCCTTATCTGCCACATCATAGTTCAGTTCTGCAGAAGATAACCTACGAGAGAAGAAGGCACACGGGTGCAGCAAACCTTTGTCTCCGGTACGTTGTGAGAGGATAGCTCCCAATGCACAGTCAGACGCGTCCACCTCCACGATAATAGGCAGTGCAGGATCCGGATGCATCAATATTGGAGCCGTGGTAAAACAACCCTTCAGGCGATCAAAGGCTTCCTGAGCTTGCGAAGACGATTCAAACTTCTTCCCCTTCTTGGTGAGTAGAGTGATGGGACGGACAATTTCTGAAAAATTTCGGATAAACCGTCTATAAAAGTTAGCAAAGCCAATGAATCGTTGTACCTCCTTAATGTTTCCTGGTACCGGCCAGTCCAAGATTGCCTGGATCTTGCTGGACTCCATATTAAGTCCCTGAGGCGAGATAATATAGCCTAAAAATTGAATTTCAGAACAATGGAACTCACACTTTTCGAGTTTGATGTACAAATGATTATCTCTCAAACGTCTAAGCACGGTTTTGACATGTTCCTGATGTTCCTGTAAGGAGTCAGAAAAGATTAAGATGTCATCGAGGTAAATTACCACATAATGGTCCAATAAATCCCTGAAAATGTCGTTGGCTAAATGTTGAAAAACAGCAGGAGCGTTCAGAAACACAGTTCTTACCAGATGGAGTGAACCAAGGGTTAAATTCCCAAGTCAACAGGTTAGTGATAATACAGTAAGTGCAGCTTACATATGCAGAGAATGTCCAGAGCCATGGGTAGAAGCTGCTGTGGCTGAGAACCACCTGAAGATAACCTGGTTATGCACTCTCCAGGTAAATACACAAAAGATCTGGGAGGAACAAAGCAGCTGGGTTGCAGGGAAACGGAAGCAGAATACTCCAGCAAGGAAACCAGCACCTGAGCCAGGTTTTAAACAAACGAACAGGAAGTAGGGCACACAAAACAGCAAACTCCATTTTAACAAAGGGCAAAATCATTGACAAAGTTACCTAGAAAACCCGGAATACTGACAAACACTTTAAGTTAAATGAGGTAGCCTGAGGGTAGATTTTGCACACCAATGAGCACAGAGTATATCACAATATTGACTTCAGAAGACAATTTCATATGGAGGTAACATTAGAGCTAATCACTTGCCACTGATTTTGGTTGGCTCAAGGAACACCAGTTTCCGCTAATTTTTAAGGTTCCCATATATTTTAGAAAAAGTTGTCTGATCCTGACAGTTTATACCGAAATTGCCGAACATCTAGTGTGTAGGGGAACTTTCCTACTCTCCCTCGACAGATGATGGAAGCAATAGGCATGATGAAGCTCAACGCCCAATCTTTTTGTTGTCTCGCGTGATAAGTGGTAGTTGTTTGGCAGCGATTTACTTTCTTCCGAGCCAAATGTTCATCCATATGAGAGATTTAGAAAGATATCTATCGGCCCGATGAGTATTTGGCCAGCTACCAACGATTAGTCTCCAAGCCTCCACCAGTCTTGATCCAGCCATGACTTCTGCACTGATCATCCATAACTACTGTAAAGTACAACCAAGAAAACTTTCATAAGTTGGATTAATCGTTTTTTTAGTATTCAAAAAAATCACTTCATGAAGCTAGCGGAGCAATGTGCATGTATGAGGACGCAAGGAGTCCATTCAGCTCCACTCTATACCACTTCTATATGGTGCTCACTAAGTGTATATAATGGTGTTATTCTACCCCTCCAAAAGGAAAATAGCTTGAAGATCCAAAAATATAAACTCTGAGGCATGGAAAGGTAGAGCCCCATAGAGGATTGTGGATGCCCTACTTTGGCCACCCGTAAATACCATGGCTTCTCACGACAAACCATGGATTTTCAGAAATTAATGAGCTTGGAAACGAGAATTGTATACAAGGATTATGGTCATGAATATCGTTTCTTCACCGATCAGCATTGGCAGTGTAAAGTGGCACAAGCCCCCGAGGCTTTACGACAGAACCAAACTAAAGTGTGTCTTTTTAGTGATTGTGGAATAGGTCACCACAATAGAATGTGCCATATTTTAAAATATATTGAAATATAATAACATTTCATTCCATATTAACAATATCTAATATCATCTACAGCTTCTGTGAGCAGGAGAAGCTGCCGATCACTTTCCAAGCCTGTGTGGTCGATAAAGACTGTCAGTTATCCGATTGGTCGGAATGGAATTCTTGCGCTACGGATTGTAGCTCCTCTCCTCCCAATGGCCGTCGGACTAGGAAAAGGACCATCAAACAGCTGCCGGTTGGCCTAGGGGAGGAATGTCCAGAGATGGACGAGACAGAATCATGTAATCCTCCTGCAGAAGGATTACAGGCATGTATCAAGTAAGTATGGCCATAAGCTTATAGAATGGTTTCTTTGGATGTTGCTTTCTTTTTTTCTTATTGTATCCTGTACCCACAATTCTATGATCTCTGTCCTGTAATTCGCAAAAATTGGCCTTGTTATTGACCTATGGAAACAAAAACTTTTTTTCAGGTGACCTTCTACACTCTGGGGGACATGTACACGACTTTCTGAGCTCTTTTTAATTCCATTTTTTATGTGAAGTAACTAAAAAAACAAATTCATTGAATTGGGTTTTCTATTTTTCCTAATTCAACATATTATATGTATATTACAATTATTTTTTTTAGTAGTAGTTTTTTAACATTTTGGGAAGAGGGGGATAATTTTAATTTGTATTTTGTTTTAAGCTTTGATATACTGTGTTATATATATATATATATAATATATATATATATATTTTTTTTTTTATAAATATTTTTAACCTTTATGTTTCAATTTTTATTAGTGAACCTATCAGAATTCATGGTTCAGTCTTGGGGGAAAAAAACATTCTGAAACATAAAATAGTGCAAAATTTGTATTTGGATTTTATAAAGATACTCGTTATAAACCATGTAATAAAGATTTGGTCTGTATTTAATGCAATATGTGATCTGTGACCTAGGTATGCATGGAGAGCCACAGAATGGACAGAATGTCGGGTCGATCCCCTCCTTAATCAGCAGGACAAGAGACGGGCAAACCACACGGCCCTGTGTGGCGGAGGGGTTCAGACACGGGAAACCTACTGTGTACAAGCCAATGAAAATCTTCTGTCCTATCTTAATACAGTGAAGGACAAGGAAGGTGAGTGGACTTTTTTTCTATTGTAGAATACAGAGACATCTACCTTTTCTTTATAATTATTAATACTGTTGGATTAAATCTGGTGAAATTGGCAAAAAAACAAAATGTCCCATCTTACTTCTGGAACCAAAACGTCATTGGACCTCCTCTCGCAGTCACAGATAGTAGAGGTCATACGTGGCCATGACTTCCTCTCCAAAAGCTCTCAACCGGTTGGGATTCTTTAACATCTATAAAGGAACGGCAGCCAGCACCAGTTTCTTCCATAAATCGGATGAGACTCGGCCATTCAAGTCTATGGGTGCGCAAAATAAAACGAATTCCATACGGGGCCACAGTTCAGCATCCGGTTTTTATGGACACATTCCAATTCTGTAACATAGGAACAGTAAATGGTCTTGTAAATGATTAATAGGGCTGCTGGAAAAAACGGATTGTACACGAATGGCAAGTGAGAAATACATTTTCCAAGTTATGTTCACACGTTGCATTTTTTTCCGCAGGCAAAACCTGCTCTCTTGGTAGTTAAGAAGCTGCTTATAAAATGTAGGTTTTACTGCATTTTTTGGTGCATTTTTTGCTGCATTTTTGCTGCTTTTCTGTTGTCTCTTTTGTGCTTGTTGATAAAGTTTAGTGGCTCCCCCCAAAAAAAACTGATTTAACTTCCTTAGGTTTCTGCACCAAAAGCATAGCAAAAACGCATACCTGTGTTTATTGCTGCATTTTTGCACTTACCCATTGTTTCCTATGGGTAAAAAAGCACTGCAAACAAGCTGAAGAAATGCTGAAAGGAGTGACATGCTGCAGTTCTCCAAATCAGTCAGGGAAAAAGAAACAATGTGTGCATGAGATTTCTGAAATCTCATAGACTTTACTGGCACTGTAAAACGCAGCTAATAATTTGCATTAAAAATGCAGCAAAAAACACTGCAAAAATGCCATGTGTGAACATAGCCTAAGGATGACTTTACATGTGTCAGATTATTCACAAAAGTTTCTGCCACTGAAGTTCAGTTCCATCCATGAGAATAGGTTCGTTTTTATAGCGAGGACGTCGATTTCTGCATGTACAGTACCATTTAGATGAATTGGAAAATCACCAAAATTTCTGCTACCTAAAATCTGCCGCGCATGTGAATATGTCCTAATTTGAATGAGTAAAAATTTTGGAGAAAGGGATGCTGAAAGCTACTGATGTCATTCACCACCTCATTATCCCCCAGGCCCTTCACTTGGCATACCATGTAATTAAATAAGTTTTTCCTTAAAGGGGTTGTCTACTTTTTCTTTATTTTCCCAGTTGTGTTGGGGACATGATTTTGCGGCACTTACTAATGTATAAGTTTGATATTATGGCTTCTCCTCCTGCTCTTGTTAGTTTCTTGCAGATGCACAGCTCTCCTGCTATTAAAATAGCTGCTGATGGGGGATCATGTGAATCTAAAGCACTGCACATGGAGGAGGCTGGTGGTCACATGCTCCTCCATTAGTGGCCATATTGAGATCAGGAGAACTAGTCTGTAAAAAAGGCCGGGATCACACATGCGAGAAGCACGGCCGAGTCTCGCATGTGAATTCCCGGCACTGCCGCCTGCACTCGGGAGCGGGGCGAGCTGCTGCATAGAAATACATGCAGCCGTACACTCCGCTCCCGAGTGCCGGCGGCAGTGCTGAGAATTCACATGCGAGACTCGGCCGTGCTTCTCGCATGTGTGATCCTGGCCTAAGGAGAAGAACCTGTAATACTTACAATGGGGGAAATAGTTATTTGATCCCTCGCTGATGTTGTAAGTTTGCCCACTGACAAAGACATGAACAGTCTGTAATTTTAAGGGTCGGTTAATTTTAACATTGAGAAATAGAATATCAAGAATAAAATCCAGAAAATCACATTGTATAAATTATATAAATTTATTTGCATTTTGCAGTCAGAAATACGTATTTGATCCCCTACCAACCATTAAGGGTATGTGCACACGTTGCGGATTTGCCTGAGGAATTTTCTGCGTGGATTCTTCCTCTCTTGGCAGAAAACGCATGTAAAAAATCCGCACGAATTTCATGCGGATTTGATGCGGATTGTCCTGCATTTTTTGTTCTGTAGATTTGTCTTACTCAATGTATAGGCAATGGGTGCAGAAACGCTGCAGACCCGCAAAAAGAATTGATATGCTGCGGAAAATAAAACGCTGCGTTTCCGCGTGGATTTTTCTGCAGCATGTGCACAGCAATTCTCAAATTCCCATTGAGTATCATTGATACTGTACTACACTGCGGATTTGATGCAATTCCGCGCGTCCAAAAACACTGTGGATCCGCATCAAAATCTGCAACGTGTGCACATAGCCTAAGAGTTCTGGCTCCTACAGACCAGTTAGACTCCTAATCAACTCGTTACCTGCTGTCTTACATAGTCGCCTTTATAAAAGACTCCTGTCCACAGACTCCATTAATCAGTCAGGCTCTATGTTGCGTTGAGCGGTCACGTAGAAACGACGCACGGGGACGCATCCGCATACAACGCATGTCCTTGCGTACACAATGTTAAATATAGGAACGCAAGATGCATGTGGATCTATGCGGATCTTTAGGAAAGAAGTACGCAGGCCTACGCTGCGCACAGAAACGCTAATGTGAAACCAGCCTAAGTAGGGCAATAATGTCCTGATGGCGGCCCCCCAACCCCGTGGTCACCAACTTATCACCTATCCTGTGAAAAGATGAGAACTTGTCAACCCCTTTAAGGGACCTCTGTATAAGTGCCTTGTAAATTATGCCCCGCCAGTCTTCCTATCACATATCTGTCTGACCATGAATTTTTTAAACCTGAAAAAACTCTTTAAAACCTATTAATATTAAATTCCTATTAATATTAAATACCTATAATATTAAATTTATTTCCTGTTTTATAGAGCCCCAAATGTAAGGAACCCTACATTGTACATTTATGTTGCACCGTCCCCTATATTGTAACCATTATTTATTAAAAAAAATCATATATTGAACAGTGAAAGGAAAATTACAGCTCACCGCTTCTCCGTTCTGGCAGCAGAAAGTGGGATTTTCTTCATGGTAATGTCTGCATAATTATGTACCTTTTCATCAAATAATACTTTGATCAATCACCCGGCACCAGCCCTTCCACGAGTGATTTCCCCGCACTCAATCATAGGAAAAAATGCATATATTTTACAATTATGCCGTTTTATAGATTTTAGACTAAATTTTACTCAAATTTAAATATTGAAAAAAAATATGATGCAATATGTAAATTAGAAAATTTCACCCAGGTGTCTAAGAATTTTTTTTTCTCTACTAATAGGTTATCTTTCGGAAAAAAATACACATTTCTAATATCCTACTAGAAAATTTTGATCCCAAATTTAGACTCTTTCTCATCATTTTTTTTTCCCAGAGCAGAGAGTGGATACAAAGAGGTTGTCTGTCTGGAGGAGCCAAAACATTTATAATATACAAAGACAATCTATTATTTTTAATAAGTCTGATGTAATACTTTGTCTCACCTGCGGTGGTGCTGCAGCAAAGTTATACCGGTTCCTTTTCAGATCGCAGTCGATCGTTCAGATTTCCAGCTAGAGAACAGGCTGTCATCACTCAAAGTCATCAGCTAATTTTTTACTGAATCTCTTAGGAGCAAAAGTGTGGTTCCAAAGTCACTTCCAGACCAGGGTATCTAGTGGATCTTTGGGTTTTATGTCCATAACTGTGTGAGAGCAAAAGTTGCATTGTAGGGTCCTTTGATGCCCTGCTAAGTCAGTCTGAACCTTCACAGATTCATTAGAAGTCTGTGAGATCGCCTCATGCTCAACCACACCATAGAGAGTCAAAGGGTTAACGTTTCTCCTTGTGGAGAGTGACACGCCAGGGTAAGGAGGCTCATAGGCCATGCAATGCTTCTCAGGATAAATAAATATGCAAATTGTCTCTTCAGAGAGCAAGAGTACTTGAACTATAATGCCACATATAGAAGTAGCAATCCTAAAATCCAATATTCACCCTTTAACAAGGTATGGTATTCTCCATATGGAGAAACGTTATGGAGCCTTAGACACAAGTCAGAGGCATCTCATACAGTCAAATCAGATCTGATGCTTTGCACTAATGAGAGGCAACACCCTGAAACACGTGTCTGCAAATTGAGATTCTGGTTTGGCTTTTATCCTGAGTTATGTGGCCTAGGCTCGTTAAAGTGTCGATATTGACTTTTAGGATTGTTACCTCCATTAGGTGGCACTAGACTTCAAGTCCTCTTCTCTGTAGATGCAATTTCCACCATAGAGAGTATTACATATACGATGGCGCCATGAAGACAAGTAGACCTGTATAGGATGAACTCTCAATGAGAAGCCTAAAACTATTTGTTATGGTTCTTCAACTTGAAGAAGACCTCTATGGTCAGGCTTATGCAGGACACTCTGCTTAGCATAGTCTAAAGCCAGCCATATACATTTCATAGCTATCTGCTGAAAGTTGCTTCAGGTGATTATTCGATCAATAGCCATCTCAACCAGTACTCGACCAAGCGCTCCTGTGTTCTCTGTAACAAAGCTGCCAACGAACACGTCGGCCAGCTTCTTATCTCCAGGATGACACATCGGCCAGCTTCTTATCTCCAGGACAATACATCGGCCAGCTTCTTATCTCCAGGCAGTGGCGTAGCAACTGTTTGTGGCGCCCGGGGCGGTCGAAAAATTTGCCGCCCCTTTGGTCGTTGATAATCCGGAAGCATCCATCTGGAGTTCACTTTCCTGAAAACCCCTTTAACCACATTTCGCAACATCAAGGGGCGTATCAACAATAATGAAACAGTGCGAGAGGACAGCGCACGGGCGGATGCGAGAGGGCAGCGCACGGGCGGAGGCGAGAGGGCAGCGCACGGGCGGAGGCGAGAGGCAGGCACGGGCGAGGCAAGAGGCAGCGCACGGGCGGAGGCGAGAGGGCAGCGCACGGGCGGAATATCCGGGGGCAGCACATTTAGGCTGTATTTCCACCATCAGGAAACACAGCGTATATGACGGAGCGGAAACTCCGCTCCGTCTAAGCCCCGCCCCCTTTCTGACGCGCGTTATTTCCGGAGGTGTTCAGGACACCTCCGGAACACCTCCGGAAATAACGCAGGGCTACATAGCCCTGTGTTAAATTCCGTTGCGGCGACGGTGCGTCGCCGCAATACGCTAGGACATGCTGCGGTCTGAAAAGATGCGCCGCATGTCCGTAAACGCAGGTCTTCCGCCTGAGTGTTGTTACGCATAGTGGAGACGGGATTTCTTGAAATCCCCTCCACTATGCTGTAACATCTGGACGCTGCGTGTTTGGTGCTGCGCCAGCGCACAGCGCCAAACACGCAGTGTTTCCTGATCGTGGAAACTCACCCTCAGTGTGAAATAGGTAACAGTTTCCCATAGCAACCAATCAGCTGACTTTTCATTTTCCAAGAACTACAATCTGGTTGGTTGCTATGGGAAACTGCTCCAATAATTAGACCTCTCCCCTCACATTCTCACTAGCTAAATAACCTGTCAGAGATCAGCAGGAATCAGCGCCTAGCTCTGGACACCGTAAGCAGGATGCAGCATGAGCCACAGGCAGAGATGGAGGACGGGACGGCCTCCCCTCCATCACATGACCCCGCGCCTCTCACCGCAGTCTCCGTCCTATAACAACAGCAGCGCTTCCTTACCGGCTCCTCAGCACAGCGGCGTCCACAACCGAAGTGTCCGAGCAGGTCCTTCTTATACAGATTCCTGCAGGCCTGCAGCCTCCGCCGTTGTAAGTCCTCCTTCAGCAGCGGGTCCCATGTAGGCGCGGGGCTGCTGAATTGTGCCTCCGCGCTTCTCCCACAGAGGATAGGAAGGAAATGCTGCTGCGCTGTGCCGCCCCCACACATGTGCCGACTGGGGCGGACCGCCCCCCCCCCACCCGCTACGCCACTGTCTCCAGGACAACCCATCGGCCAGCTTCTTATCTCCAGGACAACACGTCGGCCAGCTTCTTATCTCCAGGACAACACGTCGGCCAGCTTCTTATCTCCAGGACAACACGTCGGCCAGCTTCTTATCTCCAGGACAGCACATCGGCCAGCTTCTTATCTCCAGGACAGCACATCGGCCAGCTTCTTATCTCCAGAACAACACATCGGCCAGCTACTTATCTCCAGGACAACACGTCGGCCAGCTTCTTATCTCCAGGACAACACGTCGGCCAGCTTCTTATCTCCAGGACAACACATCGGCCAGCTTCTTATCTCCAGGACAACACGTCGGCCAGCTTGTTATCTCCAGGACAACACGTCGGCCAGCTTGTTATCTCCAGGACAACAATGCAATCAGCAGTTCAAAATCACACATGTGCAATTAACATCTTTCCCGACCATCACTTGACCGACACCCCCATACACTGTTGGCCGAACCCGTCGATATTAGCGGGTTCAGCTGACATTAGTCTAAAGTGTAAGGGTGCCATAAGGAGTTTTCACCCTTGTTTCCTTATGCAGAGACCTTGTCCTTGTGTAGGGGTCTTCAGGTTGTGTCCAAGGAGAAGCTTCTGACTGGTGTAGCAATGGTGATGAGGTTAAGTCCAGGGAATCAACAAAAGGGTCCAAGTCAAAACTAAAAGCAAAATCAAGGATACATTGGTGAAACTTGAGGAGATCAGGCAGAATAAACTAACATCGAGTAGCAAGACAGTCCAAGGTGAAACCAGAATGGGAATCCTGGAGATTCTCCAATAGAATGGTCATGGAGAAAATCGGGTCAGTACAATCGAATAAGCACACTAGGGTAGTATATCGTATACAATAGCTGGCACAGACAAAGACAGTTGGAAAAGGTAAATAGGGTGCTATCTGCCAAACCTGCCTGAGAGCGGTCCACTAACTGATTCATATGGTCAAGCAAAAGTTCTGTCGAACATCCTAGCTGGACAGTCTGGTGCAATGCGCATGCGCCGACCAAAATATGAGCCAGACTGAAAGATACGATCAATGCTGAAGTGCAGACCGGTAAGTATATGACACTAGTGATACATGGATAAGAACAAGAAGCTCTGTCGAAGAGGAAGGTTGGTGGGAAAAGTTTCTGTCTAGACTCGTTAACAAAATATTTGCTTTGGAGAGTCATTATTCATTCAGTTATTGGGAAATGTATGTTGCGTCCCTCGAGGGATCTCTCCATAGCATTCTGGGATGATCAACACAAACGATATTGTTTGCTAATTAATAAAGTATGAGCTAGTTTTCCTGCTTGAATGTTAGATGAGGTGATGGTGGCTCTTACGAGGACACGGGCTTAATGAGCAGATAGATGAAAGAAGACTGATACTTTGTAACTTAGTCAAGTAACTTCTGTAAGAGTCTGTATTTCATTAGGATTTGAAAAATCCAAAGTAATAAATTAAGCAAGTATTTTTAATTTAGTTTTTTTGCTTACCGTATTTATTTATTTTTTATTTCAGACGCACACGCTTATGGCACATCAAGGTCCAGCGAGGCACCTTTACTGTCAATTACTTTTGAAATCACAGGTGAGTTGAAAGCATGGTTAATCCTTAAGTATGGTTTTCCTTTGGTTCCAAACACATTGAATTGGGTGACCGAAAAAATGGTGTGTGCGATGGTGGCACCTTATGGTAGCAAACAAAGAGCTCGTAGAGAGCTACAGTGTCCCTGAATTTCTCTGATGGAAGGTTAAGAGTTAACTCGTTATATTCTTAATTTATATGGTGGTGAGATCTGTTGCAAATGCTGTTATTGGGTCTTTCTAATTGGCACTCTTTATGGGGGTTCTATACCTGTTTTTTGGGCTTCTGAAACTGTTTAAGAGGGGACTTTCTGACTTTAGTGTTACTGTTTGGATGCTACTTTTTAGGGGGACACGCCCTGGATTACACTGTTTATAGGGGAGTTCAATATCTGTTTATGGGGATTTCTGACGCATTGTACGTGAGTACTCTCCAGCTGACACTATGGGGAACACTCTGGTTGTTACTGTTTATAGGGACACTCTTTGGATGACACTGTTTATTAGGGACGCTCTCTGACATTGTTTATGGGCGCACTCTAAATCTTTTTATGAATCTTTCTTAATCCACTTATGGAGGAACTGTCTGGTTTACACTGTTTCTATGGGCACTTGATATCTGTTTATGATACTGTTTATGGGGGCACTCACTAATTTCTTTTTTACCCTGTTTATAGGGATACCTAATATTTATTTTATTTTACTCATTTATATAGCGCCATTAATTCCACAGCGCTTTACATACATTATAATCAGTGTCCCCATTAGGGCTCACAATCTAGTATCCCTATCAATATGTCTTTGGAGTGTGGGAGGAAACCGGAGAACCCGGAGGAAACCCACGCAAACACGGAGAAAACATACAAACTCCTTGGAGATGTTTTCCTTGGTGAGATTTGAACCCAGGACCCCAGCACTGCAAGGCTGCAGTGCTAACCACTGAGCCACCGTGTTGATATCTGTATATTGTACGTTCTGACATGGGGGGGTCACTGTTTATAGGAACATTATATTTAATCTATGGTTCTTTATTATACTTTGTACTGGGGCACTGTCTTTACAATACTGAGTATACGACTCTCAGTATCTGTTTTTTGGGGCTTTCCGAGTCTGTTTATGGGAGTATTCTGGTTGAAACCGAGGAGCATTCTCTTGGTAACACTGTTTATGTGGGAACTCTTTGGTGAAGTTTTTTTTTTTGGGGGGGACACTCTTTGATTAATACTCTTGATTTACTCTCTGATTGACACTGTTTATGGGGAAACTGAACACCTGTTTATGGGGCTTTCTGTCACTCTTTTGGGGGGTACTTTCTTGACACTGCTTCTTTTTGCACTCCATGTTTGTTTATTTGCTTTTTTGGCTCTGTTTAATGAGATAGTGTCTGAATATTTCGGTGTTATCTCAATATCCACTCATTGGCAGCTTTGGTGTCATTTTTCTCTGGTTGACACACTTTAAGGGGGCATACATTTCTGGGGCGCTTTTGCTCTAACTTTGGGGGATGGAAACAATTCGCCAAGGACATGGCTGGCCAGAATTATGTCTGTGTAGAGTTTCTATGATGGCTTCTCTATGAAAAGCCATAGATAATATATTGCTGAACTCTATGACAAACACAGCTCTGCGTTATCAGTTTGTACACTACGGTAAGACTGCGCTGTCATCATTGTACTTTGTACTAGGATCATACTATCATTTTAATATAAAAATTGCTATTTTCGCCTCACATTGAGCCCCTCCGTGTATCTTACATTAACACTTCTGCCATAAATGTTTCAGAAGGTTAAGCCATTATATATTGATTTCCAGGCAGTGATGGATTAAAGGGTTTTATGCTAATCTCAGACTGCATTATGTTAATAGAGATTTAAAAATGTATTACACATATTTTCACTGATGTAGTCGCTAAATATCACCCCTCCCCGGATGCCTATCCGTCGTATCCGCTCCCATATGTTACTTACAGTTGCCCATCCATAAAGGATGGACGAGCTGTGTAATATTTCACTAGAACAAGCACGCGGAAGATTGTTCCTAGAAATGGTTCTATTAAAATGAATTATAAGGAATAAAATAAGCAGTTACAGCAGAAGTGAAAGCGATGTGGCGGATGCTCGTCCTAAAAATTACCTTGGAGATTCCTAGTAATAAATAGGGCAATCGCTCTTCTACTTCTTGAATTTTCCTAAGGGTCTAAAAACAATTTACAGAGAGAGAACGATTCTGTACACACATAGGAAAACTGTAGTAAAATAAGCCGGCACTTGTCTGCTACTGAGAGTAAAAGTGAGGAGGAAATAATAGATTGTTCTGAGTTTTTCAAAAATGATTTGTTAGATTTTGTAAGCAATTTCTTATATACAATTTCATCATCAAATATTTCTACAATTTTATACTCTTTTTTTCGTTAATATTTTATGAGCAGTTCATACTTTCATAGTTTTTAAGGTTGAAGGTAGACTTAAGTCCATCGAGGTCAACCTATAACCTAACATGTTGAACAAGAGGACGGCAAAAACCTAATGAGACAAAAGCTAATAGCGCCATATTAGAGGCACAATTCTTTAATGACTCCATTCTGCAATCATACTAGTTCTCTGGATCAACGTCTCATCACAGAATCTAGTGCCCAGAGCCTGTAATATTATATTATAAAAAACGGCATCCAGGGGCTTCTTGAATTTTAGTAGTGAATCAACCATTACAACATAATGTCACAGAGAGTTTGTTAGTCTCACTGCTCTTACAGTAAAGAATCCATAGTCTCACTGCTCCTACAGTAAAGAATCCATAGTCTCACTGTCCTTACAGTAAAGAATCCATAGTCTCACTGTCCTTACAGTAAATAATCCATAGTCTCACTGCTCTCACAGTAAATAATCCTTAGTCTCACTGCCCTTACATTAAATGATCCATAATCTCACTGCTCTTACAGTAAAGAATCCATAGTCTCACTGCTCTTACAGTAAAGAATCCATAGTCTCACTGCTCTTACAGTAAAGAATCCATAGTCTCACTGTCCTTACAGTAAAGAATCCATAGTCTCACTGCTCTCACAGTAAATAATCCTAAGGCCCCGTTCACACATTGCGGTTTTAGATGCGTTTCCGCTGCGTTTTTTAACGCTGCGGAAACGCATCCAACCCGCAGCACAGTGCACAGCCAATGAATCCCTATGGGAACCGCAGGTCTGCTGTGCACATGCTGCGGAAAAAAACGTGCGGTTTAGCCGCGTTTTATTTTCCGCAGCATGTCAATTCTTTGTGCGGAACTGCAGCGGTTCGGCGCCCATTGACTTGCATTGAGTCGGGCACTTCCGCAGCAAAACCGCAGATCTAAAAAAGATCTGCGGGTTTGCTGCGGCTGAAACCGCTGCAGTTCAGGAGGAGGGAAGTGTGTGGGCGGTGCGTGGGCGTGAATAGTGTGCGGCGCTATGTGTGTGGGCGGTGCGTGGGCGTGTATAGTGTGCGGCGCTGTGTGTGTGGGCGGTGCGTGGGCGTGAATAGTGTGCGGCGCTATGTGTGTGGGCGGTGCGTGGGCGTGTATAGTGTGCGGCGCTGTGTGTGTGGGCGGTGATTGTGTGCCGGTGTCTGCGTGATCGGTGTGCGGGGCTGTGTGCGCGATCGGTGTGCGGGTCTGTGTGCGCGATCGGTGTGCGGGGCTGTGTATGTGCGGCGGTGTGCGGGGCTGTGTGCGTGTCTCCGTGTAAGCAGGCATCGTCGGATGGGACTACAAGTCCCATCCGGCTATGCCTGCTACAGTGACAGTGACTGACACATTAGCCAATGATGGGACAGTAGTAGTCCCATCATCCGGCTAATGTGCACTGCTGAATGTAAAAAAAAAAAAAATTACATGACATACAGAACATATAATGACATACAGAACATATAACATACAGTAACATACAACAAAAACATTGAGCACATACTCACCTCTTCCCCGACGCCATCCATCTGTGTACCGCTCTGCCGCCGGGAGAGAATGACGTCACTACAGTTCATTCTCTCACGGCAATGCTGGGTGAGAAAATTCCCACGCAGCATTGCCATAAAGTGAGAGAATGAACTCAGTGATGCAGTGCAGGAGCCATTGTCTCCTGTCAGTGCATCACTGGGAGGCCCTACAGAGCAGTGGCATCACCTGATGTCACCGTTCTATAGGGGAGACCGTCGTGGGACACTCGTTATTAATTGGACTGCGTCGGACAGGGAGTATACGGTTGTTTTATTTTTTTACGTTTTTTTACAGGAGATCGAGGGCGTCGCTTGGATCTGAGTGTGTAATAAAGATATGAAAACCGTGTTGTGTTTTATTTCATTAAAATAATTTATTATGCGTGTGTTGTTTTTTTTAACCCTTTATTAATATAAGATTAATAATGGATAGGCGTCTTATTGAGCCTCTCTATTATTAACCGGGCTTAATATCACCTTACAATAGCAAGGTGATATTAACCCCTTATTACCCCATATCCCACCGCTACAGGGGATGGGAAGAGAGGGGCTAAGTGCCGGAATTGGCGCATCGTACAGATGCGCCAACTCTGGGGCGGCTGGGTGCTGGTATTTTTAGCCAGGGGGGGCGCCAATATCCATGGCCCCTTCCTAGGCTATGAATATCAGCCCGCAGCTGTCTGCCTAGCCTGTCTGGCTATAAATTATAGGGGGACCCCACGTCATTTTTTGGGGGGGGGTCCCCCTATTTTAATAGCCAGTGAAGGCTAGCTGCGGGCTGATATTCATAGCCTGGGAAGATCCATGGGTATTAACCCCTTCCCAGGCTAGAAATATTGGCCCCGGCTGTCTGCTTTCCCCCTCTGGCGCAGAAAATTGCGCGGGAGCCCACGCCATTTTTTTTCCTATATTTTTTTTTTTTATTAACTATTGCGTTATTTTGTGTATGTGTACGCGCGTGTGTCTTTAACTATTTATGTACCATTTTATCTATCTATCTATCTATCTATCTATCTATCTATCTATCTATCATCGGTATCTATTATCTATCTATGGCCGGCGACACACTTGCGAGTGTGATGCGAGTAAGTCGCACGACTTTCTCGCATCAACACCCGGCACGGCCGCCCGCTCTCGGACCCGAATGTGCGGCTGCATAGAAATACATGCAGCCGCACACTCGGGTCCGAGAGCGGGCAGCCGTGCCGGGTGTTGATGCGAGAAAGTCGTGCGACTTACTCACATCACACTCGCAAGTGTGTCACCGGCCTATCTCTATCTGTGTGTGTGTAATGGAGTGTGGGTTGGACAAATGTAAAAGAGGAGGTTGGACAAGAAATGACATCACAAATCTTTTTTTTTTTTTTTGTTAAACAACATATCTTTATTTAGCTGTAAAAACCGCATACAAAACCGCAGGAGAAAAACCGCGTCAAAACCGCGCCAAAAAACGCATCAAAACCGCGCCAAAACCGCGTCAAAACCGCGCCTGCGGTTTCTGCCAAGAGGTGCGGTTTCGGCGCGGAAAAATCCGCAGGCAAATCCGCAATGTGTGCACAGGCCCTTAGTCTCACTGCCCTTACATTAAATGATCCATAATCTCACTGCTCTTACAGTAAAGGATCCATAGTCTCACTGCTCTTACAGTAAATAATCCATAGTCTCACTGCTCTCACAGTAAATAATCCTTAGTCTCACTGCCCTTACAGTAAAGAATCCATAGTCTCACTGCTCTCACAGTAAAGAGTCCTTAGTCTCACTGCTCTTACAGTAAAGAGCCCTTAGTCTCACTGCTCTTACAGTAAAGAATCCATAGTTTTATTGCCCTTACAGTAACGAATCCATAGTCTCACTGCTCTTACAGTAAAGAATCCATAGTCTCACTGCTCTTACAGTAAAGAATCCATAGTCTCACTGCCCTTACAGTAAAGAGTCCTTAGTCTCACTGCCCTTACAGTAAAGAGTCCTTAGTCTCACTGCTCTTACAGTAAAGAATCCATAGTCTCACTGCCCTTACAGTAAAGAATCCATAGCCTCACTGCTCTACAGTAATAATCCTTAGTCTCACTGCTCTTACAGTAAAGATCCATAGTCTCACTGCTCTTACAGTAAAGAATCCATAGTCTTCACTGCCCTTACAGTAAGAATCCATAGTCTCACTGCCCTTACAGTAAAGAATCCATAGTCTCACTGCTCTTACAGTAAGAATCCATAGTCTCACTGCTCTTACAGGTAAAGATCCATTAGTCTCACTGCCCTTACAGTAAAGAGTCCTTAGTCTCACTGCCTTTACAGTAAAGAAGTCCTTAGTCTCACTGCTCTTACAGTAAAGAATCCATAGTCTCACTGCCCTTACAGTAAAGAATCCATAGTCTCACTGCCTTATAGTAAAGAATCCATAGTCTCACTGCCTCTTACAGTAAAGAATCCATAGTCTCACTGCCCTTACAGTAAAGAATCCATAGTCTCACTGCCCTTACTAGTAAAGAATCCATAGTCTCACTGCCTTACAGTAAGAATCCATAGTCTCACTGCCTTACAGTAAAGAATCCATAGTCTCACTGCTCTTACAGTAAAGAGTCCATAGTCTCTCTGCCCTTAACAGATAAGTAAGATCCATAGTCTCACTGCCCTTACAGTAAAGAATCCATAGTCTCACTGCTCTTACAGTAAAGAATCCATAGTCTCACTGCCCTTACAGTAAAGAATCCATAGTCTCACTGCTCTTACAGTAAAGAATCCATAGTCTCACTGCTCTTACAGTAAAGAATCCATAGTCTCACTGCCCTTACAGTAAAGAGTCCTTAGTCTCACTGCCCTTACAGTAAAGAATCCTTAGTCTCACTGCTCTTACAGTAAAGAATCCATAGTCTCACTGCCCTTACAGTAAAGAATCCATAGCCTCACTGCTCTTACAGTAAATAATCCATAGTCTCACTGCTCTTACAGTAAAGAATCCATAGTCTCACTGCTCTTACAGTAAAGAATCCATAGTCTCACTGCCTTACAGTAAAGAATCCATAGTCTCACTGCCTTACAGTAAAGAATCCATAGTCTCACTGCTCTTACAGTAAGAATCCTAGTCTCACTGCCTCTTACGGTAAAGAATCCATAGTCTCACTGCACTTACAGTAAAGATCCTTAGTCTCACTGCCCTTACAGTAAAGAGTCCTTAGTCTCACTGCTCTTACAGTAAATAATCCATAGTCTCACTGCCTTACAGTAAAGAATCCATAGTCTCACTGCTGTACACCTGCCTTATAGTAAAGAATCCATAGTCTCACTGCCTACAGTAAGAATCCATAGTCTCATGCTCTTACAGTAAGAATCCATAGTCTCACTGCTCTTACAGTAAAGAATCCATAGTTCTCACATGCCTTACAGTTAAGAATCCATAGTCTCACTGCCCTTACAGTAAAGAATCCATAGTCTCACTGCCCTTACAGTAAAGATCCATAGTCTCTGCCCTTATAGTAAAATCATGTCTCACTGCCCTTACAGTAAGAATCATAGTCTCACTGCTTACAGTAAAGAATCCATAGTCTCACTGCCTTAAGTAAGAATCATAGCTCACTGCCTTAAGTAAAGATCATAGTCTCACTGCCCTTATAGTAAAGATCCATAGTCCCCTCCTGCAGCCCTTTACAGTAAAGAATCCATAGTCTCACTGCCCTTACAGTAAGAATCCATAGTCTCACTGCTCTTACAGTAAAGAATCCATAGTCTCACTGCCCTTACAGTAAAGTATCCATAGTCTCACTGCCCTTACAGTAAAGAATCCATAGTCTCACAACTCTTACAGTAAAGAATCCATAGTCTCACTGCTCTTACAGTAAAGAATCCATAGTCTCTCTGCCCTTACAGTAAAGTATCCATAGTCTCACTGTCCTTACAGTAAAGAATCCATAGTCTCACTGCTCTTACAGTAAAGAATCCATAGTCTCACTGTTCTTACAGTAAAGAATACACAGTCTGGCGGTATTCATTCTGTGCGGCACTGGCACTTCTATATTGTGCAGTATAATATTTTTGTCGTACATAGAGGTCTTTGCATTGTCCAGCATTGATATTTAGGCAGATGTATGGAACTAGTCATCATATTTGCTATGAGAGCAATGCATTTGATATAGATGTGTCTAGCTGCCATATCCCCTGATGAATCCTGCAAGGAGGAAACGCGTTGGGAAAGGGCCTTGTTTAATCTGAAAATGACCATATGCATACTTTATTAGGAGATGAATTTTAGAGCGAACATCGCCATTCAAATGGGTGAGATCATTCCTTTTATAGATGTTGTCTCACATACGTTTGATTAAGTCTCAGACACATGACTTACAAATAAGCGATGCCTACACTTGCATTTAGGTAGTCATATTTTGCTCTTGCGGTGCAGAGCTAATTACATATTATATATTGTCTGACGTACTATATATCTCCTATTTCTTGTTGTCCTTATTGGACTCAACTCTCTTACTATATCATATATCCTCACTATTTGTTTGGAGGATGGTATTTGTTTGTGTGTCCCCTTTTTAGCATTAAGTTCATTAAATGTTAAGTTTTATATCCCCATTTTTTTGCTGCTATATAGTCATCATATGACACTGCTATTCAGCCCATACGATATTTTACACTTAGGCACTTTTTGGTATGTTTATTTGTACACTGTATGGCAGTATTCTGTATGGGAGTTGCCATCAGAAGGCACCACATGGAGGACTATCTAGCATAAATGTGATGTCGGTGACTTGCAGGAGTAGTTTGAGCACAGTGACGATATTATTTATAAAAAGCCCCAACCGAATGCAAAATACGACACATCGTATGGAGATGAATTGTATCCAGACACTCCGAGGAAATAACTCCACGGACGATCCTTTACCTTCTGAGTGCTCCACTCGATATTACCAGGAACTTCCTCTCACTTCATAGAGGACACTTAATGGAGAGATCTTGTAATATTAGTAATTTAATATCACGCGGCACATCTCACCTTACCATAAGCGGCCTCTATTATCTTCTCTGATGATGTTTTCTCAGGGTAATTTCAGACTTTCTATATTAAGGTCTCTGAATGACGGCAGTAAGAGGATTGTGACCTTCAGACCTCGTCCCTCGCTGATCTCTGCTACAATGACTGGCAGCGAGTTTATTATACAGATAATCCAAGTAATTAATTGAATATGAGATGAGGATGAGTATAAAATCCCCACAGATGAATGACGGAGCAAATATCTATCATTATTCACATTCTATCTACTTATTTATAGATCTTACATATTTTACCCATCTATCATCTATCTATTATCTATCTATTCACAATCCATCTATCTAGAAAAACAAAACGAGAGCAGCACAGAAAAAACAATGAGGGTAGGGTGCAAAGCCCCTAGGATGTACCTAACCTTATGTAGAAATCGTAAAAATGGAGGCAGCACACCACTATCAATATGAGCCGAAACGTCGCTGTGATGGGCTATTAAAACTTAGCACCTTTAATCTTGTTCTGAGTGGTGTGCTGCTCCATTTTTTTGGTATCTCCTCATTTTTATTACTATTTATCTATTATTACTATTTATCTATTTATCTATCTATCTATCTATCTATCTATTATCTATCTATCTATCTATCTATCTATCTATCTTATCTATCTATCTATTATCTATCTATCTATCTATCTATCTATCTATCTATCTATCTATCTAATCTATCTATCTATCTGTGGAGCCCAGCTGTGCTTGGATTCCTAATCTCCAGAAGGGTGCACTGAAGGTAACCACCACTAGAGGTCCAATATATACATTCACACACCTTCACCCATCCCTAGAGCCACCAGAGGGAGCTGTTTAGTTAGATATAAAAGGACGGAGGGTGAAGTGAAGAGCAGACAGTCTAGGCTGAGAGAGTGTTGTGAGCGCAGAGAGCGCAGTGTGTGCAGGCTGGCACACGGAGCAGAGCTCAAAGGAGAGTTCAGCTGTTAGCTGAGGAGTCTGAAGTCTGCAGCTTGTAGTCTAGTTCAACCGAGTGGAGGCTAGTAAAAGTGGAACGGAAACCACTCCAGCCTAGTCAGAGCTGAGTCAAGTGAGTGCAGCTCATTGAGAAAGCGTGCCGACGCTTAGAGAGCGGTGAAGAAGAAGAAGAAGAAGCAGCCCACCTACTGCCAGTGTGTGATCGTGTGAGGGCCCGAGTAGGACGAAAGGCGAGTGGAAAGCAAGTGAGGGACAGAGGAGCCTAAACAGCTCATCCCCATCATTACAACCGGACACCGGGTCCGAGCTTACTGGGATCTTCACGACCCAGTAGGAGATACCGGAGTTCCTGCGGGACTACAAGTCGCAGGAGCCGTTTTGTGCTGATACGTAATTGGGTCAGGAGGATGGAGTCAAGCAGTGCACTGCAAACAGGGACTATGTTCTCCAGGAGAAGGCCCTACCACAAGGTCAGCCGGGCGTAGTGTGGTGACAAACTCAGACCTAGTTTCACACAGGTCAGAGACTTATTATAGGAGTAAGGAGGCCCTACACCTACTCAGTGGGAAGAACTGGATGTGCACCCTTCACCCTACAGCGCCCCGGGACGTGCCTGCAATAACAACAGTAAAGGTACAGAAAGAGACTTATGTGTGTGTGTCCATCTTATTACTCCTACCGTCGGTTTCTCCTCCGTCCTGCACCCTTACATTCTATCTACCCTGAAGGACCCAGACTTACCTGTGGAAGGCTTAACACCTTGCTGCCCAATACCAACCCTTCAGCGGACCTATATAGCAGCGCTGGTCACCCTGACCAGGCACCACAGGTGGCGTCACGAACATTCAACAAACCTTTTAATCCCCTGTAAATATCCCCCTTTTTAGTGAGCGCCCAGGGCCACAGACCGAGCTGCAGCTACCGTGACATCCCCCATAGAGATCGACGGGCTCGGTGCCGAGTACCCCACGGCCCAGGTGGGCGACTCATATCTATCATCTATCTATCATTTATTTATTATCTATCTATCAGCTATCTATTATCTATCTATTTTCTATATGGGCTAATAAACCACCCATTTCTTATATCTTGGAGTGCTGCCTTCATTTTTTGGATCATATTATGAGGTTTGGTATATACCTGGAAGGATTTTTTGCACCCTCATCATCATTTTGGTGCTGCTTTTCAACATTTTTTGCTATCTATTATCTATCTATCTTTCTATCTATCTATCTATCTATTATCTATCTATTTATCTATCTATCCTCTTTTTCTACACATTAGAGGTCTCAATAAGCATTTTCCTCGGCATGATAATCCCAGAATCTGTCTCCAGCGTTGTGCTATGACTACAGACTCTACAGTAACATATGTGTCTGATGGAACAATCCGTGTCTTCCTCGCCGTCCTCTTAGATTACTATGCAAATAACCTGCGCCGCTTACATGACTTGATTGACAAGTGACATCTGCCCATATATTACACGGCTCACAGGAGAGCTCCGCCGGCCCCACCTAACCTTATGAATATCCCAGAGTGACTTTCTGTCTCTTCTGCATTTTTTTCTTCTGTTTCAAAATAAAGAACATTTCTGATTCTGCGCTTTAGATATCAATGGAAATATTACAAAGCATTTTCTGGAGGATGTATAAATGACTCGTGTCTCCAGGGCAGATAACCTGTCAGAATGTTTTTTTTGCCAACCACCCAAAGCTTCACCTCTTCTCAACTGTTCTCTTACTGCAGAAATTCAAGTCACACCGTCCATGTCTTACTCCCACCTGCAAATTGCCTCTTCAGAGAAAAAGAGGACTTGTACTCTATAGCGCCACCTATTGGAAGTAGCGATCCTACAAGTCACAATCAACCCTTTAATGAGTCTTGCAATGTGACTTAGGATAAAAGCCAAATCAGTATCTCCATTTGCAGACATGATGTTTCGGGCTATTGGCCCTCGTCAGTGCAAAGTATGAGAATTGATTTGGCCAGGTGAGAGGCTCTGGACTCTGAAGAGGCAATTTGCATATTAATTTCCCAGAGGAGCATTGCACAGCGAATAAGCCTCCTTACCTTGACAAGCCAGAGCTGGTATGTCACTCTCCACAAGGAGAGACCTTACTCCCACATGGACAGCTATCCCTGAGGACCAGGAATGATACCTCAAACCTGCCCTCAAGAATGTCAATCAGGCCATATAGGACAGGACAGCGTGACCTGAATCTGTAATATCTAGATGTCCTTGACTGGATTGGTGTCATAGGCACATGCCGCAAGCTGGCATTAAAGGGCTGGTCCAGGAGTTAGATATTGATGAACTGTGTTCTACAGGATACAGTAATGTACAGAGCTGGAACAGCACAGCCCCATACACAGTACAGTTTACAGAGCTGGAACAGCACAGCCCATACACAGTACAGTGTACAGAGCTGGAACAGCACAGCCCATACACTCGTGTCAGAGCTGAACAGAAGCCATAACAGTACAGTGTACAGAGCTGGAACAGAACAGCCCCATACACAGTACAAAATGTACAGAGCTGGAACAGAACAGCCCCATACACAGTACAGTGTACAGAGCTGAAACAGCACAACCCCATACACAGTACAGTAATGTACAGAGCTGGAACAGCACAGCCCCATACACAGTACAGTGTACAGAGCTGGAACAGAACAGCCCCATACACAGTACAGTAATGTACAGAGCTGGAACAGCACAACCCCATACACAGTACAGTGTACAGAGCTGGAACAGCACAGCCCATACACAGTACAGTGTACAGAGCTGGAACAGCACAGCCCCATACACAGTACAGTGTACAGAGCTGGAACAGAACAGCCCCATACACAGTACAGTGTACAGAGCTGGAACAGAACAGCCCCATACACAGTACAGTAATGTACAGAGCTGGAACAGCACAGCCCCATACACAGTACAGTGTACAGAGCTGGAACAGAACAGCCCCATACCGTACAGTAGACAGGCTGACAGAACAGCCTCACAGTACGTTACAGAGCTGAACAGCACCCCATACACAGTACAGTGTACAGAGCTGGAACAGAACACCCCATACACAGTACAGTAGTACAGAGCTGGAACAGCACAACCCCATACACAGTACAGTGTACAGAGCTGGAACAGCACAGCCCCATACACAGTACAGTGTACAGAGCTGGAACAGCACAGCCCCATACACAGTACAGTGTACAGAGCTGGAACAGCACAACCCCATACACAGTACAGTTGTACAGAGCTGGAACAGCACAGCCCCATACACAGTACAGTGTACAGAGCTGGAAACAGCACAGCCCCATACACAGTACAGTGTACAGAGCTGGAACAGCACAGCCCCATACACAGTACAGTGTACAGAGCTGGAACAGCACAACCCCATACACAGTACAGTAATGTACAGAGCTGGAACAGCACAGCCCCATACACAGTACAGTGTACAGAGCTGAAACAGCACAGCCCCATACACAGTACAGTGTACAGAGCTGGAACAGCACACCCCATACACAGTACAGTGTACAGAGCTGGAACAGCACACCCCATACACAGTACAGTACAGTAATGTACAGAGCTGAAACAGCACAGCCCCATACACAGTACAGTGTACAGAGCTGACAGCACAGCCCCATACACAGTACAGTGTACAGAGCTGGAACAGCACAACCCCATACACAGTACAGTTGTACAGAGCTGGAACAGCACAGCCCCATACAACAGTACAGTTGTACAGAGCTGGAACAGCACACCCCATACACAGTACAGTGTACAGAGCTGGAACAGCACAGCCCCATACACACCAGTGACAGCTACAGTAAGTGTGCAGAGCTGGAAACAGCACAGCCCCATACACAGTACAGTGTACAGAGCTGGACAGCACAACCCATACACAGTACAGTGTACAGAGCTGGAACAGCACAGCCCCATACACAGTGACAGTCGTAGCAGAGCTGGAAACAGCACAGCCCCATACACAGTACAGTGTACAGAGCTGGACAGCACAGCCCCATACACAGTACAGTGTACAGAGCTGGAACAGCACAGCCCCATACACAGTACAGTGTACAGAGCTGGAACAGCACAACCCCATACACAGTACAGTATGTACAGAGCTGGACAGCTCACCCACCATACACAGTAATGTACAGAGCTGGAACAGCACAGCCCCATACACAGTACAGTGTACAGAGCTGGAACAGCACAACCCCATACACAGTACAGTGTACAGAGCTGGAACAGCATCAGCCCCATACACAGTGACACTGTACAGAGCTGGAACAGCACAGCCCCATACACAGTACAGTGTACAGAGCTGGAACAGCACAACCCCATACAGTACAGTTACAAGCACAGCCTACAGCAGTACAGTACAGCACAGCCCCATACACAGTACAGTGTACAGAGCTGGAACAGCACAACCCCATACACAGTACAAGTACATGAGCAGGATGAACATACACTCCATACACAGTACAGTTGTACAGAGCTGGAACAGCACATCCCCATACACAGTACAGTGTACAGAGCAGGAATAGCACAGCTCTACACACAGTACAATGTACAGAGTACAATGTACAGAGTTGGAGCAGCACAACCCCATACACAGTACAATGTACAGAGCAGGAATAGCATAGCCCCATACACAGTACAATGTACAGAGTTGGAGCAGCACAACCCCATACACAGTACTATGTACAGAGCAGGAATAGCATAGCCCCATACACAGTACAATGTACAGAGTTGGAGCAGCACAGCAACATACACTGTGTAATGTACAGAGCTGGAACAGCACAACCCCATGACGTTGGTATAGTCGAGCTGTTTACTCGTACGGAACCAAGGACTCCCAAACTGAGCCCCTTCCCCATTATCAGGATACTCCCCGATATCCTCTCCCCAATAACGAGAGACAGTAATTCTTTGGAATATATATGGCCACAGCAGCCTTTATTTAAATACAAACAATATTAACAATAATTAACATATACCATAACAACATTAGGGAGGAGTCCTTGAAGCTACAAAGATCATGGTGAATTGAACCAATATCCTGTGAACAACACCCAACCTCTTACTCCCAGCCGTTACCCCACAGGCTCGGAAGCACCACCATTGAGGTGTGCTGTTCACCCAATTACTTGGGGATCCGCCCACTCCATGTGAACTCCCCTTCCACCATTCACCAGATCACCACCACATAACTTAAAACAGTGGAGACCCTAAACAGAGTCCCCACAAACCAATTTCCAACAACTTCAAGGACTCTCTCCCCACCCCCTTGAGCCGCCACAACGAGGGCCCCATTGAAACCTCAATGGCCCGAGACCCCCTAAACCCGCAAAGCTATGGCCCTTTCAATACCCTCCTGAATACCCAAAGCCCAAATATCCGAACCAACGGCATTCAGATGAACCCCATCAGCCAACCAAAAATCCCCCTCACCCTTCTCCAGATCAAAATGCCGCACAGGCACATTACCGTTTCGAGCCATAAAAGAAGAAACAGCCCTATTAACCTTTATCCTGGCCTTATTAATCTTAGCCAGGGACCTCATGTTCCGCCAACGCCTGCGTGGAACAATTTCGGACCAAACCAAAATGACCCCCGGATACAACACCCATAACCGCAAGCAATCCTGCTTAATGTCTTTTACTAAATCCCTGAAGGGTCGCACTGCAAGATCATTCCCCCCTGCATGGAGTACCAAAATATCAGGAGCACGGTCCAAACGAGCGCAACCATGAATTTCAGGCAAAACCCTCTTCCACTGCATTCCTCGGAAACTGAGCCATCGCACCACCACCATAGATCGGGGAAAACCCAACTGCCGATCATCAGTCCTGACGTCAGCTCGCAAAGCTCCCCAGTGGACAAAGGAATGACCGAAAATCCAAACCAGCAGGGGGGCGATACCTGAAACGAGAAAACAATGCTAAACATACCAAAAGAACACCTTCAAAAAACTATTACTAATAGTCACACATCCCCAACAGAAAGGCCAACACCCCCACATCGCGAATTAAGGCCTAATATAACTCCGAAATCGATTAGACTTCCAACCCCCAATACGTTGAATCGATGACGCACCCAAACCCCTACCAGCCGCTTCAGTCGCAGCACCAATACGGAAAGAATGAGTCCCAAAACGAGATTCATCCAAACCCAAAGCTCGAATGGACTTCTTGAAAATGGCGTTAAACTGATACCTGGACAGGCTACCGCCATCAGCATGGCACAACAATGAGCCCCCCAATCCGGGGCCCAATTCCCAAAAACTCTTCAAGCATAACACCGGACACATCGAATACTCCAGTACACTGCCCAACACAACCCGACGGCCCTTCCCCTCCTGATCCGTTTTAGACCTACGCAGCCAAAATTCAACTCCACCCGCCGTCAATAGCACGTCTTTAGCCAACAAACCGCCTACCCCCTGCTTATTACACGAAACCAGCTCGCCCACCCGCAAGGCCCCAAAAAATGCCAACGAAAAAGCCAAACGGAACAATAGAACCTCAAAACGAGAGGAACACAACGTATCCAAAATAAAACCCAACCGTTCCAACAAAGCAAAAGATACCGGGCGCCTCGTGTCACCAAGCCCCTTTGTTCGACGAAAACCTTTCGCCGCCTGCTGTACCAAAAAGGTCTTAGACAAATCAAAATTCCCACGCAAACGGAAACCAAAAGATAATGCTGCCAAAACCCGCGATACTTTGGCACAAGACCATCCTTCCCTCGCTCCCTGCCCCAACCAAGCCAACAAGGCCCTTTGTTGATCCACCCCTTGTCCCACAACTGGAATTTTCGCTAAAAACTCCTCCCAATTAAGCCACACTGCCTGATAAGCCGCCCAAGTTTTTGGGGCCAACGATGCCCTAATCAGTGACTCTGCGGACCGTAAACCACCTTCCACAGCTCCTCCGGGCAGGCTAAGCCTTCTTACTCCGCTTCCGGGGGCAATGAGCGAAAATGATCCCACTGTAAACGAGAAAGAGAATCAGCTATATTATTCTTCACTCCCGGAACATGCGTCGCCGTCACGTGCGCATTCAATGCCAAACACAGCAAAACCAAACGTTGCAAAACTCGAACGACAGGAGGAGAGGATGCAATAAGCCCATTAATTGCACAAACAACTCCCATGTTATCACAGTTGAACCGCACCCGACGATCCCGAAACTCCTGCCCCCATAAATGCACTGCCACAAGGATCGGAAAAATCTCCAACAATGTTATGTTGCGCACCAAGCCATCAGACACCCACTCCCCAGGCCAGCGAGACGCACACCACTGACCCTTGAAATAGGCTCCAAAACCAACACCGCCGGCCGCATCCGTAAACAACTCCAACACATCATTCCCAACAACCTCAGCCATGACCAATGAGCGCCCGTTATACCCTTCTAGGAAGGAATCCCAAACAGCCAAATCCGCCTTAAGTTCACCAGACAACCGTATGAAGTGATGAGGGGCTTTAATCCCTGCCGTAGCGCTAGCCAGCCTGCGTGAAAAAACTAGCCCCATCGGCATAACTTGACATGCAAAATTCAGCTTCCCTACCAATGACTGCAAATCCCGCAATGACAACTTCTTCAAACGGCGCGCTCTTCCCACTTCAGCCCGTAAAGCCAACAACTTTTCCTCGGGCAATCTGAACTCCCATGCCACCGTATCGATGACTATCCCCAAAAAACACAAACAAGTAGATGGACCCTCAGTCTTACCAGGCGCCAAAGGAACCCCAAAACGCTCCGCCACCCACTCAACAGCTCTTAAAATCCCGTGACAGCGCGAAGAATTTGCCGGGCCCACACACAGGAAATCATCCAAGTAATGAATAACTGATTCACAACCGGACACCTCTCGCACTACCCACTCAAGAAAGGAACTGAACGCTTCAAAATATGCGCATGATAAAGAACACCCCATGGGTAAACACCTGTCAACAAAGAACCCGCCTTCCCAAAAACAACCCAGTAGCTTCAAGCTATCCGGATGCACCGGCAAAAGCCGAAAAGCAGATTCGATGTCGGTCTTAGCCATAAGGGCTCCTCGACCGCACTTCCTCACCCACCGCGCAGCCTCATCAAAAGAGGAATAAACCACCGAACAAATTTCAGGATCGATGCCATCGTTCACCGATCTCCCCCGCGGGTAAGAAAGATGCTGAATGAGCCGAAACTTGTTCGGCTCCTTCTTTGGAACAACGCCCAACGGGGAAACCACTAGATCAGAAAAAGGTGGCGACGAGAAAGGGCCCGCCATGCGACCCAACGCAACTTCTTTTTTCAATTTTTCCCCACCACCTCCTTATGCAATAAGGCCGAACGCAAATTCCTAAGTACCCGCGGGATAGCAAACGGGATGTGGGATAATAAAACCATCCTTAAAACCATTATACAACAACAACGCCTTCTCCTTGTCCCCATATCTATTTAGATAAGGGACCATCCTTTCCAGCCTCACTGGAGTCTCTCTCTTGTGAATTACCTCCCCCAGACTTTTGCTTCCCTTTTTTAAAACACTTGGACGCTCCATGTGAGGCGCCATTGCAGTTGGAGCAAACATGTTTGAATTTGCACCCCGCCCCAAATTTACACTGGCCGTCATTAAACTGCCAGCACACCCCAAATTTGTTTCCACCTGCTTGCCCTTGACCACTTCCTCCCGCTGCCCCCGCGTTATTGCTACTCTGGCTGGCGCCCCCCGTTCCCCCAAGAAAGGAATGCCCGAACTTATTCTGTGCAATGACTCTCATCCATCCCAACGAATTGCCGGACGAACAGCCTTCCTTTGACTAAACTGCTCGTCATACCGCAGCCAACCCTGCCCCCCATACACCCTATATGCCTCCCCTATAGCATCAAAGTAGCAAAATAAAGCCGAACAGTTGTCCGGAGCTTTTTCCCCGATAACACTTGCCAAAATGGCAAACGCTTGTTGCCAATTAACGAATGTCTGAGGAATTAAACGCCACCTCCGTTTTTCCTCCTCCTCCTTCTTACTATCCTCCTTCTTACTTTTATCCAAATTAAATTTCTCCAAAGGCAATAAAGAGAATATTTCAACATACTCATCCTTCCAAATACGCTCTTTCACCTCTTTCTTCAAATGCGCCCCCAAAGGGCCCTCAAAACAAACATACACCTCCCCGTGAGCCCTATCATCCAAACGCACCCGACACTCTTTTTCCTTCTCTGTCTGCACCGACACAGACACAGGCTCGGCACTCTGCCCTTCCTGCTCCGTCCCGCTCAAAACCAGTTGCCCCCCAACCTGCGACCCCACCCAAGCCGACACCGGAGACGGAGAACCAAAACCCCTCTCTAACCGTGACAGCAAATTGCGCACATCAACCAACATATCCCTAACCCTGGCTACCTCAGCAGCCCCCCCAACACTATTACCAACCCCCGACCGAACTACCCCAAACGGTGAAGAAGACAAAAACGAATGACAGACACTTGACACAGAATTATACTCACCGGGCTGCGAGGGTGCTGTGAGCCCTCCAGCCAGATAACCTGGCTCCAAAGATGCATCCACATTGCCGCGATCCGGCAAAACGACTCCGCTGATTTGATCCCGACGTCCAGAAACCCCGTCGAGGCCTCCAGGAGAAAAAGGCCTAGACCCCATTGGGGATCCAGCCCGCTGGTCCTCAAGAAGCGATGCCGACTGGGTCGCAGTAGCACCCGATGATGCCTCAATGCCGCTCCCGGTAATGGTCCCCCGCTACACCCCAGTGACACCCGAGTGGGATCCCCACCCGCTATCCACCGAGGTCAGCTGACTAGGCCCTGCCGTATAGCAGGCCGGCAAAAAACCATCAGGAGCCTCCGCTCTAGAAACGGCAGCGTAGGCAGGCCGCCCCACGTTCGCCACACAGCGACGGCCCCCCGCCACATCTGGAACCCCACCAATTATGGGGGATAAAGTCTGTTGCCCCGAACTGCCGACCTATGCCTCGGCCGCCGAAACTCTGGAGCCGTCAACAGAGGGAGGCCGCCGTGCAGGAACACTGCCCCTGCGGCCCCCCGACGAACCTGGAACCCCGCCGCTATCAAGGGGGGAAAATTGCTGACCTGGTGAGCCGACCAATCCACTAGCCGCTGACGCACCTGCGTCGCTGTCTGAGGCAGGCCGCACAGCAATCCGATCGCAACTGCGACCTCCCGAGGACGCAGCTCCAAAAAGACACCCAGCTCCTAACGGCTCCACCGGCGACGCACTTGCGCTGCTGACTAAGGCAGGCCGCAGAGCAAGCCGATTGCAACTGCGACCTCCCGAGGACGCAGATCTCAAAAGACGCCCGGCGCGTAACGGCTCCGCCCCCCGACTAGAACGCGGCGGAGGAGAAGTTATCGCCGCAGGGCCTCGCCAGCTGGGCGGATTCCTCCCAGGCCGAGGCCTGCTGGCACGAGCACTGCGCGGCGCCCGGCCTGGAGGGGCCCGTGAGGGGCTCCTGCGCCGACGCGAGGCCCGAGGAGCCTGATCAGGCGAAAGCCGCTCTGGAGGCCTCACCCGCCTTGGACGCCTCTCCTGCTGCGCTGCCCCAGACGACTGACCGGGCGATCCCTGGACAAGGATCACAACCTGCGCTTCCAGCCATCCTGGCGGCTGCGACAAGGCCGCAGACCTGAGGCGCTCCAGCGCTGCATTCACAGACATCGTGAGCTGTACTATTGATGGGGCAAGACAGGAACTGACCCTGGATCCGCCCCATCACTGCCTTATAAACCCCCCACCACCCCCTCTCATTTAAATGTTCCTCCCTCTTTGTAAACCCCTCCAAACCCCCGTCATGCCGGCCTCCGCCCACGCCTCTTTCTTGAGGGGAGGGAGGCTCTGCTCCGGCCATTACTTACACAGTACAATGTACAGAGCAGGAATAGCATAGCCCCATACACAGTACAGTGTACAGAGCTGGAACAGCATAGCCCCATACACAGTTCAGTGTACAGAGTTGGAACAGCACAACCCCATACACAGTACAGTAATGTACAGAGCTGGAACAGCATAGCTCCATATACAGTACAGTGTACAGAACTGGAACAGCACAACCCCATACACAGTACAATGTACAGAGCAGGAATAGCACAGCTCTATACACAGTACAATGTACAGAGTACAATGTACAGAGTTGGAGCAGCACAGCAACACACACTGTGTAATGTATAGAGCTGGAGCAGCACAGCAACATACACTGTGTAATGTACAGAGCTGGAACAGCACAACCCCATACACAGTACAATGTACAGAGCAGGAATAGCATAGCCCCATACACAGTACAGTGTACAGAGCTGGAACAGCATAGCCCCATACACAGTTCAGTGTACAGAGCTGGAACAGCACAACCCCATACACAATACAGTAATGTACAGAGCTGGAACAGTACAACCCCATACACAGTACAGTATTGTACAGAGCTGGAACAGTACAACCCCATACACAGTACAGTAATGTACAGAGCTGAAACAGCATAGCTCCATATACAGTACAGTGTACAGAACTGGAACAGCACAACCCCATACACAGTACAATGTACAGAGCAGGAATAGCACAGCTCTATACACAGTACAATGTACAGAGTACAATGTACAGAGCAGGAATAGCACAGCAACATACACTGTGTAATGTATAGAGCTGGAGCAGCACAGCAACATACACTGTGTAATGTACAGAGCTGGAACAGCACTGCTCCATGCTATACAGAGCTGGAACAGCACTGCTCCATAGACTGTAGTGGATGTTCCCGGCGTACTAAAGGACACATCTTATTGGAGTAAATGTGATCTGAGCTGCAGTATGATTAGTTCACATGTATGGAGCTGTGCTCACCTGACTCTATACACTTTGAAAATCTGGACATTTTTGCATACACAAACTGCTGATCAGAGATATTATGACTTTTCCTGAGGATTGGTCATCAATATCATTCCTGGAAAACCTTTTAAAAGTTACATACTGGCTCTGTTAAATGTTCAATGTTTAAGGCTTGCTTCGTTTTGGGCTTGGTTCTGCTCCGGGGTCATAGTTGAACACTGGCTCTGTTGCAGGATGGTGGACTGGCATTATATGGGGTCATGTTGCAGATGGGCTCCATTATTGTACTGAGTTTCACATGATGCAGATGATGGGATTGTGTCTTTTTCTTTGTGATAGGTTGTAACAATGCAGCAATATTGTCACAATAAGTATTTTGCTTTGGTTGCTGGGAATATTCTTTGTAATAGGGTGAAGAGTGCCGGTGAAGTTTCTACTGTCTGTGTTTTAGTAAAATGGAAAAATCTTTCAATTAAAAAAGATAATTGAAAAAAAAAGTAGCAATGTTGCATCCAGGCTGCGTTACAGGCTCAACATTTCTGTCTCAATCTGCCATAGACTACTGATAAAAGCTTGGATCTTTTAGGGGGTTCATGCTGGCCTGTTTGGGGGGTAATTTGCAGGTGGGCCCAGACATCAAAGATGGATCAAAGCAGTAACGTCATAGAATAATCAAAGCACCATTAGGCTATGTGCACACGTTCGGAATTGATGCAGAAATTTCCGTGGCAATCCCGCACCTCCCTGCCGCGGGAAATGCGCATTTCTTTTGGTATGTGTTTTTACCGCTAAAAACTAGCGTTTTGCAAGCGTATTTAGCTTGCAGAATGCTAGCGTTTTCCAGCGATCTGTAGCATCGCTTGGAAAACTGATTGAAGGGTTGGTCACGCTAGTCAAACATAGTGTTTGACTCGTGTGACCAACTTTTTACTATAGATGCCGCCTATGCCGCATCAATAGTAAAAGATATAATGTTAAAAATAATAATAAAAAAAAAATTGTGATATTCTCACCTTCCGGCGGCCCCCCGCAGCTTTCCCGCTCCTCAGCGACGCTCCCGGCAACTCCCGTTCCCAGTGATGCCTGGCGACAATGACCCCAGATGAAGTAGCATCACGCGAGATTGCTATGTCATCTGGGGTCATTGTCACAAGGCATCACGGGGAACGGGAGTTGCCGGGAGCATCGCTGAGGAGCGGGAAATCTGCGGGGGGCCGCCGGAAGGTGAGAATATCACTATTTTTTTATTTTAATTATTGTTTTCACAGGGATATGGTACCCAGGGCCTGGAAGAGAGTCTCCTCTCCTCAAGACCCTGGGTACCATCCGCACATGTACTGCTCACTTTGCGCATGGTGGGCATAGCCACATGCGAAAAGTAAGCGGTTCAATGCATTCCTATGGTGGCGGAATCACCGCGTTTCCGCAAAATTAATGAACATGCTGCATTTTTATCCGCGATGCGTTTTTTTCGCTGAAAAAAACTCAACTTGTGCACAATTGCGGAATGCATTCTAATATCATAGGATGCTTAATAGATACGTTTTTTAAACGTTTTTGCAGTGGAAAACTGCCACAAAAGCGCAAAAAAAAGCGCAAAAATTCCTGAACGTGTGCACATAGCCTTAATGATAGCAAATGATTGCCTCCTTGGGAGTTATTTTTATAATTGGGAGCATATGGCTAATTAAGTTTATCTTTGGTACTTCTGGGGTACAGAAGAGGTTGTTTATTGAGGGTATAAATGGTTCCTCTATTATGACGCCACATTTTCTTACCAAGAACTGAAGTATTGTGTCTGTTTCTCCCTCCATAACCCACAATCTATACTTTTGGGCAATTTACAACCATCTCAACATAGAAGTTCCTCTGGGGAGGGTTCTGGGGAGGGTTCTTGCCACCAAGTAGCAAAGTTCTTAGGACCAAACAGGGCTCCATAGTAACTGAATGGGATGCCATTTCTTGAAGAAGTTTAAAGTTCACGTATGACACAGTGAGGACCTTCCACAACTCGGAAGGAAACATCGTAAAGAAAGTATTGACATTTTCCTTTATTCTTTCCTATGGCAGCATCGAAACCAGTGGATAACAAGTTGTGCACCGACCCACCATTAAGTACCAGTCAGCTTTGCCATGTGCCGTGCCCGATAGAGTGTGAGGTATCTGCGTGGTCAGCATGGGGACCATGTACATTTGAAAATTGTGAGGACCAACAGAGCAAAAAGGGTGAGAACTCAAGTCCTGGGTTTAAAATTCATCTCTCGTCATCTGTCATCTTCAAGATGATCTTCATGACATGTCTGATGTGCATTCCCGTTTTAAGATTTTACAGCAGATTATGCAACAAGACTTTATATTTCAATATTGTACTTGAATATTTTGGTAAATTTTGGCTTCTGATCTTTACATAGGATTCAAGCTTCGGAAGCGGTACATCACTAATGAGCCCACTGGTGGGAATGGAAATTGTCCACATCTAGTGGAAGCCATTCCATGCGAGGAACCTTCATGTTATGACTGGAGACTGGACAAATTGGAAGAATGTATCCCTGACAATGGAAATAACTGCGGAAGCGGAACCCAAGTGCCTGTCGTCACATGCATCAACAGTGATGGTGAGTGCAACCGGGCCTTGGGTTTTCTTGCAAAATTTCAACAAGCTTTGTAATAGTGAGAGTGAAATATTCAAGGTCCTTAATGAAACTATCAGGGTGATTCCAAATCACATGGTTATAGCGACATTATTTGTTGTCTGTTTGGCAGTAACATTTAGGCACTGTTTGGCGGCATTCAATGTGCATTGTCTGTGTACTGTTTGACAGAATTTATGGACGATGGCTGTTTTTATGGTCTAATTATGTAAAATTGTATGACGCAGTTGTACGTGCATAGTATTGCGCTAGTATCTTCCACTGCATAACTTGATGAATGGGTCTTAGTGTTGGTTTAGCACCGTATTGGTGTTCTTTATTATTATTGTATTATTTGTCTCTCTATGGTATTGGTTTTTAGGGACTTTGTGATGTTAGGTTACTAACAGCTCTAGCTGTTTTGGGAAGGATTTCTACAAGATTTTGAAGGCGTCTGTGGGAATTTTTGCCCCTTCATCCAGAAGATCATTTGTGAGGTCAGACCCTGATGTTGGGGGAGGCCGTGCTCATATTCTCCATTATATGATGGGGCTGAGGTCCGGGCTCTGTGCAGCCGCTCATGTCCCCCCCATGTCTGTATGGAGCTTATACACTGGGCACCGTCATGGGGGACAGAAAAGGGTCTTCTCCAAACTGTTCCCACAAAGCGGAAGCTACAATTGTCCACAATGTCTTGTGCTGAAGATTAAGATTTCCCATCACTGGAGCTGAGGGTCCGAGGCCGCCCCCTGATAACAGCCCCATAGCATTATCCTCCTCCACCATCTGTACAGGGGGCACAATGCAGTCAGGGGCTAACGTCCTCCTGGAATCACCAAACCCAGACTCCTCCATCAGAGAAGTGTGATCCGTCACTGCACAGAACACGTCTCCTCCAGAGTCCAGTGGTGGCGGCTTTACACCACTCCACCTGACGCTCGGCATTGTGTTTGGTGATGTACGGCTGCATGCAGCTGCTCAGCCATGCATGGGCGCCGTGTTTATGCTGATGTTATACCAGAGGAGGAGTCAGCAGAGCAGTGGAGACTTTTCTGCCCTCTGCTCCTTAGGACTCGGCCCCCTGCTCTTTATCGTTACGGGGTCTCCACTTTGTGGCCGAGTTGCTGCGGTTCCTTCTACTTCTCAGTAATATCACTCACAGGTGATGGGGGAGGATTCCGGAGGAAGAAATGTCATGGACGGACTTGTTACCCCGGTGGCATCCTATTACAGGACCATGCTGGTATCGGTGAGCTCTGCACCACCGGCCGCTCTGTCACACGTTAGTAGAGGCGGGTACGGGCTTGGCATAGAGCAGCTGTTACATACGGTCACATGAATACATTGTTTACAATCCTCAGAGTAAATTATCACTATGAAATGACATTAATTAGCCCGGTATTTGACAAGCTTACAATAACACAGACTTCACCCAGATCTCCCGCTCCGCTATTACCTGCATTGTCATCCGTCCCTTTCCCATTCACAACGTTCCTGATAGACGGGGAGCTGCGGTGTCACAGGCTCCGCTGATTAGCTTAATTGGTCAGAATACAAGTCTGGCTGAGAATATCACAAGCGACGAGTTTCTTGTTCTCCATTGTCAAGAAGATGCAAGAATTAATTATAAATTGTAATGAGAACGAGCGCTGATCAGCAGACGTCGGGCTGGCACAATGACACGAGCTTCCCCGCATTATCCTGCAAATATGTAGAATTTAATAATTGGACGGGAACTCGCTTTACTGCAGTATGTAAATGTATGCAAATGTGTTAAGTTGCATCTGATTGCATCATCTTTCCTTATTAGAATAATTATGCAAATGTAATCTGTGGGATAGGACGTGTCCTATTGAGCATAACCGAATTATATCTGCTCTTAGGAAAGCTGGGAGACCAATTAGATAGCCAGTGCAAAGATTTTCCAGATTCCTGAATGTCCTATTCATGCAGAGCATGGGAGCAGCATAACCTGTGTGCAGGGGCGCGCACTGTGTGTAGCTGTGCAGAGAGAGGGAGGAGGGAGCAGGAGCTGCACTGTCATCTATTCTTCATTTTTTCATAGAAGTCCAATGTGTCATGCTTGCTCCAGATAACACAGATCATCTGAGGACTGCAACTTTGCTAAAAGAACTGCTGTAGGGGATCTCAGTTATCATTACGCATTAGAATTCAATGTAGCCATTGTATAGAGGTCCTCAAGCAATCCTATAGGGGACTTACTGTCTAGTATGTGCAGTTATAACATGGCCATTCATAAAGGGTGTCTTTACAAATATCCTATGTAAATTGAGCAACATAAGAACACTTTATAACTAGGCATACCCCCAGGTAGATAGTGTGAAGATCGGCACACTTGGCTGCACGTAGCGGTAGACACAGGAACGCTGTCTCTTTAAATCTCGCGCTGGTTTATTAAAAGTACTGCATAAACCAGTGCAATATTAGAAAAAAAAAAACTGGCCTTCCTGGTCTAACAGGAAAATAAAAACATAACGTATGGCACTGTCCTTGTTGCTTCGGAATCCACCCGCTTCAGAAAGAAACAACAAAAGGTTTAGCTTTCCTTAACTTAAAACCATAGCTCCTGAGCTTGCACCTCCAAGCCCACCCCACACTGAATGTTCTAGAAGGCTGGGTTTTTATCCTCTGTACTCCTCCCACTCTACAGCTGTTCAATCAACCTAGCACTAAACATGGCTGATTAACCCCTTTCAGCACTTGATGTGCTGGAGCATTTTCCTAGGTTGCTATCACTGAAGCTACCACCCTTAGTGAAACATACCTCCCCTCCAGTACTGTGACAGTAACTTTGTCACAATAGATACATGAGACAGAGAGATTGTAGGATAGATGATAGGTAGATAAATATTATTTCAGATGAAAGCCACAGAATCCCTGACAAAACAAATCAAATACCCAAATGTACAAAAAGGCGGCGTTCCGATCAATATTAGTGAGTTTTTTTTTATTTTATATTATTATTTTCTTTTTTACTCATATTGGGTGTGACTGCTGCCTTTTTTTGGACAAATATATAACTAAATATGAAGGAGAAATATAGGAGATAGATGATATATATGAGAGTCATAGAAAGTCATGATCAATAAATACAATGAGAATCATTGAGATACAGTGTAATTGAATGGAAGGCTGGCAGCACTTACCAAGGACAGGCTTGGCACAACTTGGCAGGTTACAGAGATATCTGGCTTTCACCTTTTAACCCCGACTCAGTGATGTTGATTTACATAGGGCCCCCCAGAATTGAGCGGCTGTTGAAGGTGGAGCAGGCTAACAGAGTATACTCAGAATACCGGGTCAATACCAAGACGTCAGGATCCGGAGTAAAATAAGGCAGGTGGGTAATCTAAACACAAGCCAAGGTCAAGGACAGAAGTAAACAGGCTGAATCAAAGCTGAGTAACAGGAGTGAACCAGAGTAAGTAACATCTATAACTGGCAGCCAGAGACTGACTGCTGTAGGGTTTAAATATGGAGGAGCCTCTAATTACAACCAGCTCATTGCTGCAAAACACAGATGAATGGGAGGAATGGTCAACAAGTCCCATGTACCTAAAAGACACAATGAGACACACTACCGACGCCCAGCGGCATCTGCTACGCTGGTGTGGTATCGTGTAGAACAATGGCAGAATAAGTAGTATTGCTATGTACATAGGTACTTTAGTAACTGAATAACTGTGCCATTTTCTCATCACAGGAGAGGAGGTGGACAGACACCTGTGCAGAGATGCTATTTACCCCATCCCCATTGCCTGTGATGTTCCGTGTCCTAATGATTGTGTCATTAGCTCTTGGTCCGAATGGTCGGCGTGCTCTCATACCTGCTCTGGGAAGACGACAGAAGGACAACAGACCAGATCCCGCACAATTCTTGCTTATCCCGGAGATGGTAAGATGTACAACAGCTTCTGCAGCTGATTTAGAATTATCCAAAATGGAATTATAAAAATAATTTAAAATCCAAGAAAAATAATTAATTTCAAGAAAATTTTAGAAAGTTGCTTCATTAGTTTACAATGACTTTTTTGTTATTGTTCCTCTTTCTTTTATAATTATTAGGGATAGCACAGCAATTTAAATTATATATATATATATATATATATATATATATATATATATATATATATAATCATTCGCCATGGTGGACTGTTGTTGGCCAGAAATTTTCGTATGCTTAGAAACTGAATTGATTTATTAGGAATTTTTCAGAGCCCGGGGACTTTTCAGCCAAGGAAAAAAAAACAGGATAAAATACACTTCTTCTGAAATGACTTTTGTCCCTGCAGCTCCAGTCAATCTCCGTCAGAATCTATCTTCCCTGACATTCCTGAATTCACAAATAAATAATTTATTCCAGTGACATTTTGCCAAGAGGATTTTGCTCTGTCATCAGGAAGAATCCACATGTAATGATCGAGGGTCTCCTGTGGATTTTTCAAAATGATTTTCTTATAAAACACAAAATTACTAAATATAAAAAAATAATAATCTATGAAATATAATTTTTATAAATAAGTGAAGATAATACTAGTTAATATTCTTCATAAATACCCTTGTACATAAAATACTGTATAATCCGTATATTCACAATTTAAATATTCTTACAAGCAAAATCTCATTAAAGCAAATAAATATTATAAAAAAGCCTAAAATTGGGTTCTCCTTTAAAGAGGACCTATTACATAAATATATTTTTTGTCTGGTGTAAATGCTGCTGTTCTCCTGAATCCGACGATGTGTTTCTTTTGTTCCTGCACCTCTCCGTCCCTGAGGTATGGCTTCTTCTTCCCTATATGTAAAACTTAAGCCAAGTGGGCATGGTCTTAAACTCTTCTCTGTGGGAGTCTTCTTGAGGACCACGCCCAGTTGGATAAGAAGACTAGAATCAATTGCAGGGAAAAGAGCCAATATCTCAGGAACTGGGAGGTACAGGAGCAAAAGAAAAACATCGCCGGATTCAGGAGAACAGGGGCCTGTAGAGCGGGTAAAAAAATTATTTGTGTATGGAAAGAGACAGGTCGGGTTTTAAACAGCCAGAATAAAAAAAAAAAAAAAAAGATTCAGACCTAGTCTGTCAATGTGTTACATGGTCAGTCATTTATTTGAAGATCTTGCATATTATACTGCATTTCACCTATAGAGGACGCTATAGATGAAATATTTGGTCAATTGCAGAGTCTCACTGATCAGAGGAGTAAGTCTCTTTAGAGAAAGATTTTTCCCTGTAAGGCAGGTGTTTCCATGAGGCCATTCCTAATAATTCATACAGTGCCTTGCAAAAATATTCATCCACTTTGGATTTTTGCCTATTTTGTTACATTACTGTCACACCCTGACTTCTCATAGCTGAGTTTCTGCTGCTGGGTGTTTTTCGACAGTGAGAGAGTTAATTCTCCCTCTCTCTGTGCTGGACAAGACCAGCCTCGCTCAGCTGCAATTAATGTTGCGATAATTGGATTTCTTCATATACCTGCCTGTCTGCTAGGGAAGTGTCGGTGAAAGCATTCATGCAGACCAGCAGAGCGGATCATATTGAGAAGTCTAAAGCTAAGAGTACCTGTTGTGGTTTTCTCCTCTCCTCCTTTATTATTTATCTCCTTACCATTTGGTGTTCCCTCTGTTTGTTGTTTTGTATGCAAGGTGTCTTTTATTTTACCCCTTGTACTGTCTCGTTCGTCTTATACTGTGTGTAGGCAGTTACCTTCCGTTCCCTGTGGTGGTAATCAGGGTCCTTCTCAGGACTAGATTACAGTTGTCAGGGATTCACAGGAGATAGGGTTACGCTGGCGGCCTGGACCTCTGTACCATCAACAGTACCTCCAGGTAGAGGGATTAGTCAGGACCCCAGCTTAGGGTCAGCATAGACCCCGGTCCTCCTTATGCAGAGACAGCGTGACATTTTCACCGACCACTAAAGATTTTCTCCAGTCACCATGGATCCAGTAGTCAGTCTTGCTCGGCAGTTGCAGAGTTTGTCCATGGAGCTGGCGGACGTTAAGTCCAAGGTTTTGTACCCCCCGGAGCAGGCCGGACCTGAACCTAAAGTAGCTCTCCCTGACAGATTCACTGGGGGGCGGGACAAGTTTTTTGCTTTCCGGGAGGCATGTAAATTGTACTTTCGGCTGCGACCTCGGTCATCTGGGAGTGAAGAACAAAGGGTGGGGATTGTCATCTCGCTCCTACAAGGAGACCCCCAATCCTGGGCGTTCGCTCTCCCCCGGGCTCCCCAGTTCTCCAGTCAGTGGATGGGTTTTTT